>JTDE01007451.1:0-17539 GCA_014338405.1 Paragonimus skrjabini miyazakii | reverse complement strand
AGTTTATTGTATATGACAAGCACAGTGGTAGACCAGGTGATACAACCACCGATAATTACACTTATATTGGACATTTGATGCTTGAAGAACAATGAATGGGTGAAAATCACATAACGAGGCCATTAACGTATTCCACAACAGCGTTGCGGCGATCTTGCACGAAAGCCTGTACACTTCAGGGATTTTCTGTTGATGGTTACTCAAAGTGTTAACAATGATAAAGAAGACCAGTAGAATGCACTGCAATAGCGAGTTGCCAAAATCTATGGTGGTTATTCAGATGATCAATATTTGTGGAATATCACAGAATAGGAATTGTCCCCACTACTGTGACCCAGCGGAGAAGACTATCGTGATCATTTCCCTAACCATATTGCTGTCGTCCATCTGTGTTGATCAGAGGCAATAAACACGGATCCCATTAAGCTGCTTTGGCAGACCGCCTGAGTGAAACAACCAAGGAGTATTAGAGTTGACAAAGAGTATCCCGCTTTCGTACGATATCACTATGACTCATGTCCTCCGAATTGCACAGGTCACCATCTTGACCTACGGCTACCGGCAACTGAAGTACCTACCGTAATTGATGTTCCTTACCCAAGTCAATTTTTGACGAAGAATTCGTATGAGAAAATTTGAAAAAGGGAAGAGGGATCTGAAGTCGGCTGTTATGGAGGGATGGAGGTCGGAAGAAGAACGCTTTTTGAATCATATCGAGAAAATTGAGAACAGGCGGACTGAGTGCATAATGTGAAAGTTATGCTACATTATTATCAAGCATCAGTAAAGACACCAACTGTTTGATCATCCCTCGTGCACTGTTCACCACGTGACCCGTTTGTTTTACTGAAGATGGCGAATGTCGGAAATGGAATTTATCTATGTGATTTTCTTGAAGTGTTCGTTTGAGAATGAGCACCGAAATCAGTGTACAATGACTAGACGGTTACAATACGTCCGAACAATTACGTAGATTATCATATCAAACGTCGCCAAGCGAAATAACAGCAGTGTTTAAACCGTGGGTTGGTAGCACAAGCGAAGTTGGACACAACCTTTTTCTCTGATATAGCCTGAATCAAGTGCCACAAAGGTTCGGGATCTAACTGACCCTAATCACTGTACTAAGTGACTAGTTCACCAACAGAACACAGTTTACCCGACTCAATAATATTTTACGCCCACGTTACAACAAATTCCAGTGTGTCCTAACACACTTTCAACATTCATCACTAATTTGTCGTTTGACATCACACATAAGGTTCCCAGGTTCTCAACACCGATAACGTAGACGCGAGCGGAAATAGAGTCAAGAGTACTGACCAGGTTTCTTACTGTTTCAAGTCTCTGCAGCACAGTTTACGAATACAAGTCTTCTCAGGTTGCACTCAGTTCCCCTCAATATTAGTCATCAAAACCAATACTACTGAATGAATATGCTTACGGGATTTGAGGAGAATTTATTTGGTTTGATCACATTCATTCAAACACACGGATAAATGGTCACAATGTACAACATTAACCACGTCACAGAACGAGGCAAATCAACACATAGTTAATACACACATACACTACTTCGGGTAAAATCCATTATCTTCAGCACGCAAAAGTCAATGTCAGGTGATATAACAGCAGGTATATTCTACACACTAAAAGGTAGCGATTTATAAATTAGGCAAAATGATGAATTAAATTACTATTAATGCATCAATTTACATTATCAGATTTTTTGATTTCTGAAGAGTAATTGATTGGTAGATACGGTTTTCCATTCTTTATTAATGTATTCATCGCTATTCCTATATATAAGGGCCGAAATCTTCCGGAAAAGTTCCAGACCCAACAGGAAACAGGGATAGAGAATGTTAATAATTGACTGTCGAGAGTTCCCTCAACGTTCACTCAAACGGTTATCTGGTCCGCCTAGAATTGCACTCAGCCCAAACGCAGCAGAAACGCATATTGCACGTAAACGACGTTATCAACCCACGCAACCAACATTTTTGTATTGGTACGCCGACAGAGTTTCCACTCGCTCGGAGTGAACAAAACAAGTTGTCACCGTTGACGTCTCATTAGCCGTTGTTTGCCTGGTTTCAGATGAACTTTGGCCGTTCACTCGGTCACCATTTCTCATCCGACAATGTGCATCATATTCAAGAGTTTACTCACTTCAATACTATTCCATCGTGCTTTGCATACTGATCGGCAAGGACCAAAACCACTTGAAACACCCTATCAACTGATTTATGAAGCCATTTCGGAAGTTCAGAAATCTTTCATGTTGACTCAGTTTCTCACCCGCTCCTCTATCACATAAGGAAATAACCCAATAATCCAGGAGGTCTACTGTTCTAATGCACGGTAATGATGTTGGTAGATTCCATCATGTAACACTTAAGAAATCCTGCCAGGGACGTCAAACCCTTGAGCCATTTGGTGAGGTTCGTGTAAGCCAGTAGAATGGATGGGTAACTGAGACTAAATTTGAAATTTCTGAGCTTCCAGTATGACTCACTAGCTCCGCACCTTATCGCCTTGGATAAGCTATTTCTGTCGCTGGCTCGAGTCTCGCAGCGAAGCCCAGATTTGTCAAAAATGAGTCCTTCCTGAAAAAGAGCAAAATACTGGCGTTTGATACTAAGAAACGAGTGCACGTACTCAAAACTACAATCAGCTGAATTCAAGAGCTCTACGCTTTTCACATCTGCCCCGCATCGTATGTATGATGACAGATGTCCCTCTCCAACTACACTGTTCGAGTGTGCACAGATTGACGGTTGTCACTGGCTTCAACTCGCAAACTACGAAGTTCACTAGGCACATACATGGAAAATTAAATGCGGAGAAAAGTCAATATATCACGGATAATTTATGGTTATCCAGAAGGATTGCAGCTGGAAACTAAAGCAACTGCTTGAATTTTACTGAACACAACCACGATGCATATCTTAATGAAAGGAACGCAGTTGAACTGAAGATCGTAGGTAAAAACGCATTAAGTCTGCGTGATCAGTGTGAACTATTTACAGGGTTTTATCGAGAAGGTCCTTCCGTTGGGGGGTTGTACGAGGTTTTTTTTTGCTTCATCGGACTGATCGGATCAACCTGTCATGCACACTGACTCTCTCACTCTGTGACGTCCATGCAGTTCCAGCTCAGTAAAATCAAAGCATGTCCGCAATTCGGTGATCTTCCAACTGTGTACAGTGGCGATGATGACAGAACGCAGTCAACTCTGTAAAACCCTTAGCATGTGAGCAGCAAGGTTCAAAGCTGTATAGTAAGTATTACGGTAGGACAAGTGCACTGTTCGACAGCGGAATGCGTCCTCCTAAAATGCTCACCATTGGGAGAGTTAGATGCCTCCTTAGGACAATGAAAGATAAATCGTTTGATTTCATCCGCACCTTGGGTGAGCCAGGCAGTCATTCCAGAAGCTTATTCATTGTGGAACGATGTTCAATAATAGAACATTCAAGTAATCATTCAGACAGTACGCTTAACTGTTTCATGGTTGTCTAATGCATAGCATTTAATGGCTTTTTCTTACATTATGAGAACAACGTCACTTCCAAATCTAGGGCATCTTAATCCCTAGGATAACCAAGTCTGCGCAGTTTTACAATCCATAAGAGATTGGGCGAAACGATGCACATGTGAGGGAGGAAGAACAGCACGACTCAAACTGAACTTCGACTCAGACGTCTGATACATGTTTGGTCTATTAGATCAAGTGGTCAGCAGGGACACGCATAAATTACGTTACTCGATGTTGGGATGCATAGCCGTCCAGGCGCAGCCCCTTGTCTACTGTCCGCACAGCAATGAGATCGTGGTTGCTCTACCAAAGTGCATCCGCGTGGTTCGGGCTATTAGAAGTGGATTCCAGAGTACAGTATCAGCAATCGTCAGTCGACATACGAAAGGTTCTCGAATAATAGTTTCATTATATTAACTCGAGTAGCCTTTAGAAAAGAATACAAATAAAAGTATTCAATTTATGCTTCGAAACCCTTTCCCCCAACATCGTATATCCAAGTCTGGAAAGAGTGTGACTTTAGAAAGGCCAACCAGGTATATGACATTAAAACAAAAGAAGGAGCGGTGATCTATTTTGGAAGATATGGATAACAGGGATATTCCCTACGATTACTATAGAATCGCACGAGGTTATTGGAAGAGACAGATGAAAGAGCACTGGAACGTGATGCTAGTTTTGTTCAGCAGGATCGTTGTGCGTTAGAAAATAAAAAGGCAAATATCAGTGAGTCTTGATTGTACTGAGTCAAAACCAATACCTAGAAGATGTTACGGAATTCCATTTTTCCGTCCAAAACTGTTTCCCACCCCGATAAAACGATCTTACCCAATCAGAATGAGCAGAACTTCCCAGAACAGTCGAGAGATAACCCTCACCATTTTTACCTGGTCGATCTTTACTCCGCAAACCTCGTTGGTGGCTTATTGATCATAACTAATGTTTTCAGCGGCTGTCCTCCGATCTTCTGATTCGAGAATGTTTGTAAGTCAACATGTATCATATAAATATCCTGTGTTTTTCTTCCTGTCGCACACGTTTTGGAACGGAATAAAGTGGCTTTCTGCATTCGTCTTTTGATTTGACTTGGGAGCAATTAGCAGGGACAGTCGAGTCAGTCTCGGGACAAGGGTTTTCCGTTTTATTTATTACACTGAAGAAGATACAAGTTCTATCAAGGGCACTACTACTTTGTGGACGAACTAGTGTATTTTTTCGAGGGTTTGCAACATAAACAAGGGCTGAGCTGATATTGAATGCAGCATGCTGAAGATGCATAGAGCAAGATATGCTTCCATGCAATAGGCAGTGGCGGTTTAGACTACTTTCACCATTTGTAACCTCGGCTGGCTGGGTGTGTTACGCGGAACAATTGGGTATGCATTGCATTCGGAATGAGGTCCTAATAACCCAAATGAGCAAACTTAGAGACCGATGTTGATTTACATTTGGATTTCCAATACATGATAGTGACGAACCAGTGGATGTTGTGAACAGGTAGAAGAAAACGATCTAACGCATAAACGCCCTGACAGTATTAAAGTACTGCACTATTTGTACAAGGGAATATTCTGGAGGCTCTGATGTTTGCGGCCGATGAACAAGATTTGTGCCGGACCTGTTCATCGCTACGTGACCATTTTGTGAAGTGCCCGTACCTTGTTGTAACTAAACAATAGACTGATTTGTTTGATTGATCATTTGTTCATTACCATCAAAATTAGAGTTGATGTGGAAGTGATATTTATGGCGGTTATGTGGCCTTATGTTAGTGTCCGCCAGGCATACGATACAGAAGTGTATATTACGGGATTCCTCACGCTGAGAGCTTACAGCCTGATTTTAAGCCTTCAGACCCCATGATTGATAAGCTATCTTGATTTGCACCTGAAAAACGTTTAAAATCTTGTGTCACGCAAATCACAATGTAACCGCAGATTTAAATGTTGTCCCAACATCGTTTATCCGCTTAAAGTTATTGAGGCAGATTGAAGCATAGCAGTAAAGGAACATTGTATGTCGAACAATGTCGGACCACAGGTTCATCTTCCAGTGCAATGATAGTATTGTCCATCTTGAACTCATGTGCACCGTTTTCGTCACCGGAAAACTTCCATTTGGGATATGCTGTCACCTTTGCCGAGTTTACTGATAGATAGGTCAACTGTGAGAACAACAACTGAGGTATCCATGATATCCATGTTGTGAACAGTGGATAATGAACCATAAAGTTTGTCATTCTGGGGGAGTCGAACTTTCCATTGTGCTAGTGTCAGGTCACGTGGGGATCCAAATCAGGCGTTCCATACGTATGTCTTCACTGAAGAGAACGCACAGGAAAGTGCAATTAGATCGGGCGACGGAGCAAATTATGCGACTGAAAGCTATGTAAAATTCAGTCATCTTGACAGACGAATAGAGATTCACTCTGAGACAACGCGACCGAAGACTCCATGCGCAACAGAACAGCCGTCAAACATCTGTAATGTACTTCACATATGTATTTGTCGCAGTGTGGGTGCGAACCAATAATCCGGATCGACTTAGGATAAGTCATTTTATCCGTGCGTGATGAGTTCGTCGTGTCAGTTTGACTGAAACTTGAGGACGATCCAGAAGATGGATCCTTTATCCTCCTTGTCTGTGCTTTTTTGTTTGATTCGTGAATTCGGGAGGATATCCAACTTCATGTGAAGCACAGTGATTTTCTTTCGACTGGTTCTTGGATGGTTTTGAATGCTTCTACTGGGCTACTGAAACTTTCTTATATGGGGCCAAAATAACATGTTCTTTATACCTTTAAACGTAACAATGAGCCTATTCAAATTTAAAAATGGATTTCCAACATTTATTCTTGGATGATTAAAAACAACTACCCACACTTGTTGAGAACTTGCTTCTTTTCGAACTCAAAGCAAAAGACAACATTTGTGGCGTTAAGCAATCTCAATTCGATTAACCTGTGAGGAGAATCTACTCGATTCACCGCTTATCTAAACCTCAGCAGAAAAAACGAGTTAGCATTTGACCAACCCAAATGTCGCGTTAAAGATACCACATCAGGATTGGATGAACAACTTTAATGCTACATCTTCTGTTATTCACCAAGTTCCTTGTTTTGTATTGTACTAATCAGCTTGCAGCTTGTGACTTTACATGCGTCATTGTGATCAGTCAGTAACAGACTTTGACTTCTTCAATACTGATGTACATCTTTAAATGCAAGTTCTTGTCTTATAGATAACAACTGCTTATTGCAACCAGTCCGAGGTCTTATTACTTGCGTGGCAGACTTCAATTCAAATACGATTTTTAGGGTTACTTGAAGTCTCTAATTCTGAATACTACATAACTTCTATGGGTCACTTCATATACAACAAGCAGCAGAAATATAGCTAATTCCAACTGGTCCCGAAACCTCGGTCAAACAAGTTCTTTAGCCTTATGTGTATGCTAATATCGTCATGTACTCGCGACTGGAAAACTATTGGACATTCAAGCTGTCTAATCAGTAGTTTCCAATAAAAAGAACAAAGCTGCCTGCTAGTTAATTAGAAAGAAACAAATACTTCACTTTTCCAAACGTTCTCATCACTGTTAAAGAGGTCGAGTCGACAAAAACTTCGTAATGTTCAGTATCGACACTTTATATGCTATATACCGGCGAAAAACAGATTAACTTTGGTCAAACCGTTAGTTGTACAAGCCTTAGCTGTGTTTGTCCGTATACCTGCCTAGCCAACGAACGCTGAGTCATCATATCGACATTGCAAGGTAACATATATGTGCAACTAGTCGATGCGTATCTCCAGGATAAGTTACGTACGTTCTATGGGATTTATTCCAAGTGAGTGAACAGACGAAGGCAAGCAGAGGATATTACAAGGAGATGTGAATAATAGTACCGGGATGCATCAGTTGGCATTAGTAGTTTGAACTATGCCGTCATTCTTGCTTGACAATAATGACAGAAAATGTTGCGGTGATATGTTCTATCAGATTCAGCCACTAAAAGTGTGACCATGAAAGACAAACGGTAGTCGT
Source organism: Paragonimus skrjabini miyazakii (assembly GCA_014338405.1). Lineage (NCBI taxonomy): Eukaryota > Metazoa > Platyhelminthes > Trematoda > Plagiorchiida > Troglotrematidae > Paragonimus > Paragonimus skrjabini miyazakii. The sequence goes on along the minus strand of JTDE01007451.1, from coordinate 9,954 downwards.
AAAAGGCTAAACTATCATCAATTTGTCGTATTGGAATGTTCATTTTGCCAGTGATTCATCTACTCTAATATTGGGGTGAAGTTTGTGGGCAGACAGCAGTGTTCAACAAAGGTAACGTAGACAGCAATTACCGGTTCTCGAAACAAAAATAAAAATGACTGATAAGTAGTTTGGCAGATTTGATAATTTAGAAGAGACCCAATTGCGAATAATCTGGATTTCGACTGTATTCGAACCAACGACAGAAACATGCCCAAACGTGGCAAATGCTGTACCAGCTGAGCTACGAAGTCACGCCGGAAGATCAGAAGTTTCACATTTGGACCTAGTCAACCAGCCAACGAAATGTTTCGTATAGAATCCACCAAATGATCCAGTCGATTAACTGCCCAAGCAGGATTTTTCAATCAGTTCACGCTGGAATCCACCAACGCCACCGATGAGCATCGACTAGGTCCAATTATGAAGTTTCTGAGCTTCCGGCGTGGCTTCGTAGCTTAGCTGGCAAAGCATTTGCAGCGTTTGGGCACTTCGTTTCTGTCGCTGGTTCGAATCCAGTAGAAGTCCAGACCTTTCAGAATTGAGTCTCTCCCAAAAATAAAAATTGCTTTATTCAACCTGAGTGAGTGGCTAACCCGTTTGTGCATGTCCGTAAAAGCGTAGCAAGTCTGGGTCTTAACAAAATTAATCCACAAAGCACCTGTCCAATCCGCACAAGCTAAGTAGCACAAACTACCCCGTTCGCTTTTTGTTCAGTCGTGTACACTAACTGGCGGTTCGTGTTTTATCGATTTGGCTTGTTTGACAAAGTCAGTTGCAATAGGACAACTCACATAATTGTTCGTAGGCGTGAGATTTCGTTGTACTAAAACACCTGTATCTTCCTTCTGAACTACCTGACAGCATCACCCTGGTCACGTGGTACTGACTAATCAAGAAATGCGAACATTCACCATCTGCCAACCAAGTTGTAACACATAGATTGAACATCACCCACAATTGATCGCAGCTGTCGCATTCCCATAGACTTTTCAGTCAGCCCCCTTCGAACAGCAGAAGCACTAGACTCGAGTTTCGCTCTCATTAGAGCTCGTCAGTTGTGCATATCCTTGTCACTGCCAGGACTAGAATTCCAGTTGTTGTGACCGCAAAAGACGATTGGCCTGAGAATTCGCCTATTGCGCAAACGCCCGTATAGGTCATCTCAAAAATCAAACCACAAACGCGTACACGCATTTGCACTTCAGATATGCATTCACATACATCATTGTCATTCGCCTTGATGGAACTTCTGCCGTAGCGCGTGAACACTATTTCGACAGTCTCTTCTTGTTCTTCGTCTTCCTGGCGTTCGCAGCTTGCCCTTTTGTTCCTGAATATCTTCTGTGGGTAACATACTACTCGTGAGTAGTATACTACTCATAACGAAACTGCCTGTCATACAACTCAGTCACGCTTTCGTGAGGAAACCGTGTTGACCACTGATCACTACTCACAAGCGAAAGTGGTTGAGTGTTCACATGCAATGATAATTCGGTCGTGCCTAATGTGAGGTCAATGGCGCAGTGGTAAACACGGTTACCTCATGAAAGCGTGGCCATGGTTCAAGTCCCGGCAGTGGCGATGATATGCACTACTGACGAGCTCTAATGAGAGCGAAACTCGAGTCTAGCGCTTCTGCTGTTCAAAAGGAGCCCACTGGAAAGTCTATGGAAATGCGGCAGCTGCGATCAATTGTGGGTGATTTTCAATCTATTTGGAAACCAAAATCCCTTACTACTCATCAGCAATCAAGTTGTAACACTGCATTCCAGCCGTCTTAACCGGTCTTTGCCAAGAGTATTGTAATCAACATCACGCTGAGAAAGGAACAGAGTTCACATGGAATATATCGTTGCAAGATTAACGGGTGTTGCGACCGCAGTGTACCCAGATGTTCCTCAGTCTATTTAATTCTATTCTGTCATTTAAGTGTGCAAACTTGTTTACATGTTGTAATTGAATGAACGGGGTTTCGGTTGACTGGAATAATTTCATTTCATATTACTTACGGTAACTTTGTGAATGACGCATTTGATTCCTAACTGAGAAATGACAAAACTGAACCTGTTGATTGTTGGTTATTTGCAGTAATACATCAGTACTCTTCATAATTAGCAACCATAAGGGTCTGTGGAAAAGTGGTTACTTACCAAGGACAATATACCCGTGTGTAAAACGTTTGATTTTTTACTGACATTCAGTCGCAGTTTTAGCGGTAAACCTTGAAGGAAGATGCATAACGTAAATTCTAGGTGTGTAAACAACCTCACGAAACTTAAAAACATTTTCAGGCATTCAGCAGGTTGTACTAACACTTAGTCCAATGTGATTTTCAGCTATTCACCCAAAAAGGCTACAAGGTTGGTCGAAAAAAGCAGCCACACTTGTTTTCCGCTATAGTTCATCTCATGCCACTTATCTGCAAAACAAATCATACCAGATTATTTTATTCCACGTTGATTGCCACACAAATCACGTGTGCTATAGTGTCGTGGATATCAAGGGATAAAATTTATTGGTTAAGCGCAGCCCAATCGATCATTCTGAATTTCCAAAGCTATCAAGGAACAATCACATAACGAGTACTCGGAAAAATTGGAACCTCAAGGAACTGCTTAGCTGAACTGCTAATGTGAACTTGAAGTTCCCGTCATCGGAACAGTATAATGAGAAGATTATGATGTGTATTTCCTTGTGAATAAAGTGGTATTCAGCTGCGAATATCTGAACCAAGAATGCTTAAAATGGAAGTCACGTTGACCAAATGTTTACCCACCATAGTGGATGGAACAATTTATTGTGGTAACGTTTTTCTTTGCGACACCGATCGATTACATGACCTTTGCTGAGTAATTCTCACTAGTCTAGTGTCGATTTCGACCGATCAAAACGCAGTTTCATCTAGATCAGTAGGCTACTCGAGACAAAATAATCTATAGTGAAGTGTAAGATAAGATATGGCTTGGGTTCCACAGGGAATTCTTTTAACGTGCCCAAGCAAACACTGAATATTAGGGTTGTATGAAGCTACAATGGATCACACGTAGACATCACAGCAGCAAAGGTTCACTAAGAATAACGTCGTGCAACCAAAAAAAGAACGAATAATCTTGTAATGCAAGTTGACGGTGTGTTGGTGTGCGAAGTCACACACAGGTAACTACACCTGACGCAGACGATCGCATTTGGGCGAATAGTGCATTAATTTGTCTACATTTCTTACAGGATGAGTTAAGCTTTTGGAACCGATATGAAGAGGAAAGTGAGGAAATTTCAAGAACATAAATCTCATAAATCACATAAATTTCCTTGTTTGATGTTAAACGGCTACGATGACCACTATCAATATGGTGGGGTGAAGACGATTGTCATCGTTATTTAGAACACGTCGAATGAGTCAGGCTATTCGAACCAGATTTCAAGGCTCGACGGTTCAACCGGACATATACCATTCAGTACGACAAGATTGTCGCTCAGGTTTTCTCGTTATAAATCCCATAAGCTGTAAGTCATGACAACAGTCGCGTCCATGTAGCTTGGTAGGTTTCGGGAGATAAGTCACGAGAATAGTTTTCGACGGACAAACTAACTGAGCAAGCAGTACTTGGACATAGACTTTAGTTTTCCTAAAACAATACAACCATCTTTATTCAGTTGGGAACCGGTCAAAAAGTAACCAATTTAGCTGTACAGCTTTACCTCAAACAGTACATGATTTATTTTAGCGTTTTATTAAGTAGAGCACGAAATTCTAAATTCTCCAGTAGATGCGAAAAGTGAACATACAATTTTCGAAATAGTGTGATTTTAACGCCCTCTTGTGAACTCAAATGAGTGACTGTCTTCGAGGATCAACTTTGTTATAGAATTCAAGCAAGGTGAATCTTCAAATTTGTAAATTTTTTTTAAGATGGTTAACTTGCGGAATCCGGTGAATAATGAGGGTGAATTAGTAACGCCGAAAGTGAAGTGTTGTCGGGTATCAGGTGATTAATTATGAGTATATCCACAATACACTAGTTACCTCAACAACAGGAACGTTTTTTAACAGCATCGTAAACAGAGAAACTAACAAAAATAATTGGAGTGTAAATAAGCTTAAAATAAGTCCGGCAACTAAATAACATAAGATTGAGCCACAGCTTTTTGGTAGATATTCTCAAGAACACACCTCGCGACAAATCTATGCGTCACACCATCTTTCAACCATGATTTTCTCCATAAATGAAGCAAGTGCATTCGGTTCTCGTAACAGAGGAAAACACGTTATTTGGAAGCCGTGGGTTGAGGTTAGTTTGAATAGTCTGTATACCAAAAAGGTGTGGAAAACGACCTTGACAAGAAAGTATACAACCACCAGATTGCTATAGCATCATCGGGTTGCTCCGCTGGCCCACCGCTGTCTGGACATGCAGACATCACACGCCTTGAGACGCGGTCGATTCCGTCACTTAGTCGATATTGTCATGTGATGAAGTTCCAGCTACCTAGGACTTCTTTTCTGTGTTTGCTCCATCCTAGTCATTTCAAGAAGATGCGAACTAAACGATTTGAAAATGAAAAGTTGTACTGTTCCAACAAATGTAACTAAGACCTCTTTAGAAAAGTAGCCATATTCCCGTTGTATACGATGAACAGATTAGGATGCCGTCCTGATCGAAATTAACACTTTGATAGCTTGAAGAAATGCATAACAGTACGACGTATTGAGGCGTCTGAACATGAGTCAGATTACGACCTAAAAATGGTTAGTTCGCAGAGTCCACAGGCTGAAATGTCCCCTTCCATTAAATCACTGATAACTTATTACAGCAGTTGAGTTAGCCAACTTTCCTACTCTCGAAGATCATTGTAATTTCCAAGTGTCAAACCAATCTGCGGTAATGTTTTCACATTAACAAAACGGAATGTCACTGGTAAGTTCAACAACCGTGAAGTTCGGTCTATAGTAAGCAATGTTTTATCCACCGTTGACTCGATAAAGTAATGTTATGCCTCACTTCGTACTTCAGTCATGGAGCGCGAATTTCGTTATATTCAGTAATATCCGACGGTTAGTCAGAACATGCTTCTAACATTCGCCGTTTGGCTCTCCTTGATAACATAACTCTCCGTTCCCCTCTTCCCGCCATTACGACCTCCAATGACTCTTTCAAATGATAATTAACGGTGACTCTCGACCTCGGCAGTCTTTTGGCAAGTGGTTTTGTTTTAAAACTTAACTCCCGCATTCCCATTCAGTCAAACCACATTTATCTGCGATGACTTGACGAGGGCAGAGTTTAAACGAGATGTTCATCGTATGACAATACTGGATCGTCTCACCTATAATGCACACAATCCTACGACCTGAATCCCAATCAGAGGAGAAGAGGCGATCACCAGCACTTACCAGGAACGAGTCAAAAACTAGAATGCCGGGACTTTGAGTATATATGGTAAGCAAGACAGAGCGAATCAGAGGGGACGACCAGATATAGTGGTCGTGGCGTTAGAACGAATCACATCATGGGGGCACCAACAAGCAAACGAAAAAACAGCTCAGATAGTGTTGAAGCGAACAGGCGCGCGATTGTACGGTCGCAACCCGATTGGTCAAGTGGAATGAGATGGATCCACCCATTCCGAAACTAGATCTCCCCCAGGCAATCCGGACCAAAATGTTCCACCCGATTCCACGATTGCCGATTCCACCTGTAAGTTTGTACAATCTTACAGATAATGATATCCTCGAAACTGGGTTGACCGATACTGCGCGATTTATGTTGCTTGTGCCGTCTAACGAACAGCTGGTACATACCAAGACCATTGAAATTATTGCCTGGTAACTGCAATATCTAGTATGCGAAGACGCGTAACTGATTCTCAAAGTAACCAACATCTAACTAACTAGGCATCGTTAGGTCAGAGCACAAATACAAAGAAGTCATAGCTTTGGTTCAACTAGTATCTCTACTTGTGCACAGAGTCCATTCCCCACTCAAAATAAAATTAGCCGACTTGCCAGTAGTGTTCCTCTGTTGCACAAATTAGTTAGTACAAAGATATTACAGAAAGTTAGGATAACCTTGCGATTTTGTCGCGGGCTACTTTCCGGCTCACTTACCCCGTCCGATGTCACGAAGACTAGCGTCTACTGTAAAAACAATAGACACGTAGAAATAGTATGAGTACACTAGTGAATACGCAAAATGTCCATCTAATTTATTGAAAAGAGTATCAGGTCTAGTACATGCAAAAGTTGGCTTTGACAGTGAGAATGTAGGATTATTATTTTGTACCGGCAAGTGAACGTGGCGAAGCGTTCAGGTATGATAATTCGGACCTGTTCACCGTGAGGTCACTGGTACAGTGATAAACATAGTTGCTTTAAGAGAGCGTGGCTGTAATTTAGATCTCGGTGGTGATAAGTATATGAACCGCCTACGAGTTCTGACAAGAACGAAACTCTTATTTTTGAAACAGCTAGCTGGAAAGTCCATCGGGACTGATATTATTGTCATTAATGTTGTTTACTTATCTCAGCTGCTGTACTTCTCTTTCGCAAAGTTAAAGTACACCAGCCATTTGTGGTTGGCCTGCAAACAAACAAGCATCCGCTGCTGTCTCAGAAGGGGCGTAGAGGAGATTTTGTAAACAGTTAGTCCAGTGCCGGCCAGCGAAGTGCAGCAGTCGAGAATAACAACTCACACACCATCTTGCAACCACTTTAGTGGTCCTGATCCAATAGTCTATTTGTTGTGTGGCTGGACTATACCACTTTGCTGATTAACACTAGGACAAACTGCCTGCAAACAGATTACTTTCGTGCGATTTCAAGCCATGGTGGTCTCGTCATCAGTGTTAGTGGGGAAATCGATAAATCAATGGGATAGTCAGAAGGGTTCGACCCACGATTGCGGAAGGAAAATATTCCTAAGCAGCTCCAAACGTTTTCCGATTTACCGTTCTCCGACTGTACATTACACTGGTACCACTTTTACTGGACTAGATAATGGGGTAACCGGATCGAATTCAAATCGGTAACTTTGGCGTAATCAGCCGCAGTCCCCATTCACATGAGGGTTCTCGGACTACCTCTACCAGCTAGATCCTAAACAAAATCCAAGTCACTATTGGGGTATCGGCTTGAAGGCCAGAAACGTTCACTTATCAGCCCAACCTTAGCAGTCGCCAAGACTGTAAACGGGTTATGAGATGGACTTTGCCCAGCCATTCAATGGGAGTGTTATCAACTCAGGTTGATGGTCAAGTAATACGTGCTGTGAGGATATAATCCAACCGTTCGGGTTCACTCATAGACCAAGCGGAAAACTAATAACGAGAAGTAAATTATTGACTAAGCGATTTTCACTAAAATGCAGTAAAACTTTTTCATGTCATAAAAACGGGTAGGCTTCCTGAAAACTGAACAGGGTGTGTGCCAACCTGGCTGTAATCCGCCATTCACAATCTACACTGGGCCAGTTCGAACGCAGGTTCAATGGGACGAGAACAAAGTGTGCATTTATTAACACACGCAAGCATTCATGTACGCATGACCACACAAAGACTGTATGAACATGCATATTATTGACATTGATGTAACAATTAGCGGCGTGTGTGAATGTACAGGTGTACGACAATCACTCAGTTGATGTGGCCAAAAAAGAGCTGACTCAGAGTTCCGTCGGTGAACAATGCGATGGACTTGGGTCTCGCGACTTTTGTACATGTGTAGTCGAGAGTCGTGATGGCCAAAACACGTCCGTGTATGCTCGCACAAACAGGAATCAAACACAAACAACAATGTGATAAACTGTTCCGAGCCACTTGCAAGTGAGAACTAGAGGTAGGTTGACAGTCAGCAAGCTTCGGAGACCAGGAGTTGACAAGAAGGGAGGGAAATAACTGATGCAACGTCAAACAAAATGTGCACAAGTAATTTTCCTAAAGGGCAGAAAATAGAGTTGGATAGACACACAGTAAAATGTGGTGGACAACTCATAAACCTCTCCCAGGAACATCAAAGATAGTTCAGCTGACTTCGGTATAAAAGCGAACCTGGTAAATTTGGTTCGAAGCTCTAGCTGTGTAGATGTATAATGATGGAAAGAAGTGCAACTGCCCAGTTCATCAGATTCTCGCAATGTCCTACATAAAATGAAGGTAACTTCACATTCAGTCAAAGTATCATGATGCCGTTGTTTTAAGGAAACAATAACACAATCCAACAGAGCACACCAAGTTTCAAAGTAGACCTCCAGAGTGAACTTCTACAGAAAATGAAACAACTTTAGATGTCTAGTGAGTTGTCGAAAGTTTGACTAAGTTTAAGTTGAACATCACTTTGGTCACAGCCTTCGCATTCAGGTAGACTTTACAGCCAGCCTGATGGGTGATTTCGACCTATCTAGGAAGTCTTAATCGCGGAGCTTATCGATTGGAGTTTTCAGACAATAACTGTGTCTCCCATCTAGACGATAGGACATCCTGATCACTCCCCAGCGAAAATGGTTGGGCGTTCAGATACAATAGTTCAGTCGCGCATAACGTGATATCAATGGCACGGTGGTCAACACGGTTACCTCATGAAAGCTCGGCCGGGTTTCTAGCCATGGCCGTGGCAAGGAAATGCACTACTGATGAGTTCTGCAAAGAGCAGAACTCGAGTCTAGTGCTTCTGCTGTTCAAAAGGGGCTGATTGGAAGATCTGTAGGAATGAGACAGCTACGATCAATAATATTCAACTTAAACCTTAAACGTATTGACGACAACCTGGGTAATTACTATCAATCGCACATACAACAAACACGTTTTCCGTTAAGAATCATCCTTGTGTCATTAAGAACCATAACAGACAGAGTTTAAATTCAGACGTCGAAATTAATATGGCTGAAAGTAGAGCAAACGGTTCTGCCTTCTCTGGCACACACCGGTCTGCCTTCAGTCTGCCTTCAATTAATGAAGTCAACGGATATTGATAGTCGGACAGATTGAACTCTTCCATGGATCAAGGCAACACTTATCTTCTCTCTCTCCCTAGAACAGACAGGCGTTAAACAGAGGCATTAAAGTTGTGTGCTATCCAGCTGGTACTCAGATATATATATATATATTCGACCATTACATCAGGCTGTGAATAATCTACTGACGGACATTCGCGGTTGCATCATACTGTATGTGTTTTCAAATTAGCGGCTATATATGTGACTTCACTTTATGCTCACTCGCTCACTTGCTCATGTGAAGCAGATTACGTCGGTCTTCTTTCAAGAGGATACGTGAACACCGTTGCACATGTCTAAGTAAGGGCTGTGTGAAGTCTGTTTCAAGCGCAGTTCTGGCACCAAGCCTCGCCGGAGGTGGCCATCCCACCCACTTACCGCTTGCCTAGTCGTCACTCCAGAGGAGTAAATTTTCAAATCCTGGTCACCGCAGAACCGATCGGAATTCGGTTAAACAATCCTCATAAAAAATTTGTCTGGGTACCACGGTTACCATGTCCCTTGTTACTCAATTGCCAAGTCCGGAAGTTAATTTGGTCACCTGACTGTCCTCCAATTCATAACCGCCTGACGTAGTTATGTTTCATACTGTGCTTAATTTGGCTCGAAAGCCACTTATCGTGTAACTGGTCGGATGATGAATAACCGAAAACAGACTATTCCCCAAATCACCATTTACTTCTGGAAAAAACAAAATTGATCATCAAGACACAGCAAAGAAAGAAACCTCGTTTTAAACTGCTCATCATCAGACAAGATAAACAACAAAATGTAGTTGAATGCGTAATTCGAAGGTACAAGATTTACCATTGTTATAATGAAGATTTTATTAGAGAATGCTCTACTGAATAAGGATGGACGATGTTCAGTAACACATCTCAACAATTAATAGATAAAGTGCTGGTTTTCTAGTTTATTTATGGGC
>JTDE01007450.1:15188-27141 GCA_014338405.1 Paragonimus skrjabini miyazakii | reverse complement strand
AGGTTAAGTTCAAGTGGAACATCACCCACATTTGATCGCAGCCGTCGCATTCCCATAGACTTTCCAGTCGGCCCCTTTCAAGAAGAAGCACTAGACTCGAGTTTCGCTCTCATTAGAGCTCGTCAGTAATGCATATCATCGCCACTGCCGGGACTTGAACCACGGACATTCAGTTCATGAGGCAACCGTGTTTACCACTGCGCCATTGACCTCACGTTAGGCACGACCGAATTATCATATGAGAACGCTCATCCACTTTCGCTAGTTTGCCAAAGAACTGATGTAAATTCCCAGAATGCAGAAATGTGAGCCGCGGAGCAGCATCCAGTCCAATCTATACACTACAGATGGCGTCCGGGGCAATAATTCTTCGGCGCTTTACAGTTTACTGGGGGGGCGCAATACGGTTTCATTGTTGATAAGAGAAGCAACAATCCCGTTACTCTGAGGAATACCTACGGTTCTATGAACGAATTGGTCTTGAGGTTCAAGGCATAACTGGATGCCGCTTGAAGCTGTTCGGCGAAACCATCTTTCATACTGCGGATCAGGGTACGGCCTTCCACTTAAGGGCTAACTACGAGATAAATGGGGTTCTCCAGGCGAGTAAGTATTTGCGAACGATGGGCAGTAGTATTACCAGGACGCGGTGGATTCACGAGTGGCAGCAGGGTCTCTTATTAAATGCCACATAAGCTCTTTGACGATCCTACGAAATGGCGTATGTTGCTTCGCCACAAAAGGGTTTCAGCAGCCCAATCGGAGCATACGGGTTTCTGGACAACATGTCTCCGTCTAGTGCATGGTCTATACGGCGTACGTTCACTGCCAACCACATACAAATCTTGAGGAAGGGCTCCTAATCATCATGGTGACCACTGGCTTTAGTGGGTACGTTCCAGGTACTTTGAATGGCTGGACTTCATTCAAAGTGTAGTAGAAGCGTTTTGGTCACCGGCTCTCGGTAACAGAAGGCGAGCATCGCAACAGCCCCGCTGGTCTTCCATCTACTGATTGGACGGGTCTACCATGCCCGAACCGTCTTCCTTAGTGAGTCCTCGTACTTCCGCTTGCCTTCTCTCACAAGTTCACACTGGGTGCACTAGGCACCCTGAATGGATGAACTCCATTCGAAAGGCATATGGACTGAACCATTACTGGTCACCAGCCCTTGATGGACTGCGAACTGCGTGCCACGACCTGCTGCCGTGTAAGTTATGTTGCTTTTCAACAAAAGACTCTTGGTAGGGTCCCTCAAGCTAACCCCATCGATTGGCCTGAACAACCGAGAAGTTTTCTACCCTGCAATTATGAATGTATGAACCCATATTGATTGCACATTTTGTCTTGTGTTTCTATCTTAATCCTCCGGTCAAAGCTTCCGTGGTCGGCTTTGTTTCCACTTCAAATTCTACCGCAACAAATCAATCAGTCTCATTTCGCACTTTTTGATAAATGACTCTACCAAGTGACCCCCAAATCTCGTTTTCGCATACACAACAGAGACTCACCTCATTTGCTGCTCGTGACGGAAGTCGTAGCCGGAACAATAGTGTACAAATACTAGGGTGGTATGATTATCTGATCGGCACAAAGCTTCCCCCTCGAACACCATTTAGTCTCATCATCTACAGTTCTTAAACAGTTATGTAATTGTATCAACAGGTGGCTTTTGCACGTATTTTGGAGATCCTCGCTATCGATAGTTCCTGTCTTGCTGGAACACGGCTTTAGGATTCTAGCGTAGTACCATCATTTCAGTTTCTTTAGACCGCTCCACTGTATGTGTGCAATGTGCGTCTGATTGCATAATTTGCAGCTGAAGCCACTGGCCAAGCCGTAGCTTGACTTGTCCTAAGAATATTCCTCTTCACTCATAGATACGGCTAGAGCATCAACAGGCGCCAACGACAAAGACAGCCTGTTTTTTGCAGCATATGCATTCACACACAATAGCCCAGGTGCAGTCAGAGACTATTTTGATCCCCGGCTCACCAACCTACCAGGCAACATTGAAGCACATCAGACACATTTACTGCATGCAGTGCATAATTATGGCACTACCGCCTCCTCAGCTTCAAACGTCGGATCTTCAAGAGATCGCTCGAACTTCAACGCTCGCTGGGGTACCCAATCCAACAGCTACCATGTCTCGGTTCGCAAGAATACTCGCTTGGAACTCCGGAAACAACTATGGGGGAACCGCGAATCCTGGCAGACACAAGGCGCAATCGAGATGGAACAGCCTGCTGCTACCGGGAACTTTCGGAAGTTTCTCCATCACATCTAAGCAACGGATAGCAGGGAGCCAGATGGGAGAGTTGGTCAGATTGCGAAACCAATGGTGAGCTTATTCATAACATGCAATGCCGTTTAGGATGTTGGGCTGGACATGCCCAATGTCAGCAACAAACTGTGTCATCAGCCTTCTAACTGATTTACGGGTATTCGGTCGAGTACCCATATGCTTTTTATTGAACTCTCTAGTGGTCTCCATCACATTTACATCACAGGCCAAAGATAAAAACCATCTCAATACGCTGTTTGGTTGTCAGATTATCAACAACTTGTTCTCTTCTTGCATTCCACTGATGTGATCTGTTTCTAGCATGATAATTCGTCCAGGCCAAGTCGCGGCCAGTCACTGTCCAGCAAACCGAAATGAGAAAATAGTGACTCGACATACGAAAGATCAATGAGTCAGTCAGATAGATAAGTAGATATGGAACGAACTAGTTACCTCAGGGCCCAGGTGTCTGACGCGCCTTCGGTGAAATGAAAGTATCCATTCTAAACCGTAATCAGCAGTTCACATGTTCAGTCTGCACAATTAGTTTTCGATCTACCACTTTGATTTGTAAAGCTGTTTCGTACATGAATGCAGCCTTTCATTATCCAGCGTTTGGTGAAGTCATCTTAATAGCACAATCCGTTAGGGAAATATCGTATTTTTACTTCGTCTATCGGCACTCACCAGTGCATACTGGTTCCCAAACCAGCCTTGCTTCTCGAGCGTTGAAACCCGTGTGAGCAGCCAGGTATCGTCGATCATGGACCGTGGTGGCCAAAACACTGCGACCATGAGGCCGAGCGACTTGACTGGGAATGCGCTTCAACTACACAACCAGTTAATATGGTTACAGCACTGTGTTGTGCCCGTTTGCTCACTCACCTCGGTTAGCAGACTTAGTTGTTAGACTGGCCTATGGGGAAAATAGAAAAAATTCGGATATTTAGGTGTCACACGTTCAAGCCATGAATACTAACTGGGGTAGGCCATTGGCTCGCATTCCGGATTTTGCTTCAAAGTGCATACTTCTCGGAAGTACTGTGAGATTATTACACGCTTCTATTCGCATATTTTGTTATTCAGTTGTCGGAAGCAAAATTCTGACTCCAATTCATTAACCACCGTCTATTTCAGCTTCAACACATTAAGCTATCTCTTGTTAGAGTACCAAGATCGTTAGAATTGTAGTGAGTTAGATGGGCTAATGTGTGTCATGTATGGAATCGAGCCAGAAATGTTTACCAGATGACTAAATTATGTTAATTTGTGGACACGTAACTGATCGACCCGCTTAAGTTGATTTAAAGAAAACAAACATTTGGACAGCATTTTCTAAGCGATTGTTCCCGTGGGATCACAGGTCTTAAGCATGCTAATAATACCACCCACTGTTTTTGTATGCACATGATATCCAGCTGTCAAGATGTGCTCATTGGCAATCACCTCTGATTGCTGAAAATATCTAAGGTCGAATGCATCACGTCTTCTGCGGGTGTAACTTTTTCTTGTCACATGACCAGAAATCAACTGCATGACTAACCATAGTCAGCAACTTTTCATTTGTAGTTCGTGATCGATCGGTAATCCTATTATGGTTATCCAAACTATTTCTGAAAGCTCAAGACGGTGTGTAAAGATAATGTTACATTGGATATTTACTTGACTTATCGGGAAAGCTCTTAACTGTTTTGATTTTCACTTCGATGAGAAAAATGGATATCAAGAGAAAGAAAATGATCTGGGAAGACCTTTGTGCCATTTCGGAAGTCCATCCATTTTCGATTTTACGAAGTTGAACTAGTTGTACACTACGATCATATGGTTATCACTCCTTAAAAAGGACGCACGCCAGACCGCGGAAATTAGTTCACTGATTGGAAGGATTCTGTCCAGAGGAACATCGATCATTCAGCGCACTAAGTGGCATAATCTATCATCTAACAGGATTAATTGACTCGAAAAATGGAAACTGATATTACCTTTATCATCTACTTCTGAAGTGTTGTAAAATCTTTCCTACGTCGGACGTGACTTTCCCGACGTTCAAATGACCTGTGTCCACAGTACAGTTTATTTCGCTTGTTCGTCCCTGTTAGTCGAAGTAATCTGTTCGAACATGTGAGTACATCTGATTGGTATTACATGCTACTCTACGGAGTTATCGCTGTCAATCCCAAAGATCAATTATCAAGATTTCAAACAAGGTGAAAAATGGAAGCCAGAACTAACGCCCATATATGGCAGTTGTGGTGTTAAGACGAACCACGTTATGTGAGTGCCAACAGTGGAGTGCGAATATAGGGCTCAACGATTCGCATAACCCCATGAGTTCATTAGAAATGAAAAGGTGTTTTGGAGAACAGTTTGTTTTCGGTTATTCATCATCGGGCCAATTACATAACATTTTATATCGTCATGATTGTCAAGCGAGCAAAATTAAAGGCAATTAGTCATATAATTACATCAAACGGTTGTAACTTGGACGGCAGTTAGGTGACAAACTTGACCTCCGGAGATGTTGGGTCGGTAACGGGAGGTGATGGTAACCGTAGTACTTGTACAAATTTCTTCTGAGCGCACAACTGTGGATTGCGCAACCGAATTGCGATCGCTTCCGCGGTGGCCAGAATACGAAATTTGACTCCCATAGATTGACGATTGGGTTAGCGGTAAATAGGCTGGAAAGCTACTTCCGGTGAGACTTGGTGTCCTGAATTAACAAGGTGCGCCAGAACTGCGCTCGAAATGGACTTCACCTCGCTATAAGTCAGCCATGTGGGGGTGGTGTTCACGTATCCTCTGATAGAGACACCTGGTTCTGTGACCGATGTAACCTGCTTCACAGGAGCATGTGAAAGAGTAAACACAAAATGAGGTCACATTGAGGCAACGTATCTTTGAGTTGTACGTGGATTACCGGGTCGGATCTGAACGAGATTCGCAGTTGTGCCGGACTACAGGTCCTTTCAATTGCATTCGTTCTTCTACGAGTTACCAGTTCAGCCAGTGCCTTGCCATTGTAGTCTACTATCATGCAAACTAACTTCCGCAGATGGAATCCTAACTTTCGGTTCTGTCAGTTCCATGTGCCTATCCACGAAGTTTACAGGACAGGCGTCCTCTGCGGATATCCGCCGTAAAAACATCATTTCTTCTTCAGTCATGTCATCAGTGCATATCCCCATAGCTCTGTAAGTAAAACTACGAACAAGGTTTCTCTTTTGTTTCAGGTGTATGTAATTGAAAAAGTGAGTATACTGGCCGTTCCAAGTCCCCTTCCTGTGAATACCCATCTGAACTGAACCGTCTGCACGATGTCTCAATGCCACATCCAGGAAGGATATTCGTCCATCTTTCCCGGTCTCAAGAGTACAGTTGAGATTAGGGTGTGCTGTGTTCACCTCAGCAAGTAGGCTATCCAGACCCACAGTTTCGCCAATTACACAGATGATATCGTCCATGAACCTCTTGTAGAAAGTGCTGTTTTCAGTAAACCCACGAAGCGTAGTTCTTTCCAACATTGCCAAGAGGATATCTACCGACATTGGACTTAATGATGATCCCATTGCAACGCCGTCCTTCTGACGGTACCTTATCCCATCAATCTGAAATTGTACATTCTGTGTGCACGTTAATATCAGCTTCCTGAGCGTGTCCATGGGTAAGTCTACATTTAAACTTTCGGAACGAATATAGCCACAGTGGTAGTCAACGGTTTCCACAAGTGGTACGTTCGTGAACAGAGAGCAAACATTAAGAGAAAACATCTTTTTGATTTCCTCATTCAGCGACCGGACAAAATCGACGAACTCAAACTTATCTTTCAGCGAATGCACTGCGATGTCCTTCCGAACGTTGTCAATTGGCACAGCACATTGCAAACACAATCAGAAGTTCATATTTCACGATGCTTCATACGGTGTTTTATAGTCAAGATTACGGCTTCCTGATAACGTCATAAGCGAATGGTTTAGCTGTAAAACACACTATTTTTGTAAACTTGCCATAACGACCAACGTTTGGCTTTGGTTGGTTGTAGATTAGTATATCATAACTGCAGCCACACACAGGTCAACAAACAGCACAACTGGTGGAGCTGCGGTTCATGAGTAGTTATCAAAATGTAAGTGATTATTGTTACTTAGGTAGTAATATGATTGGATATCTTTCTGTACACTCATAGATGTGTCTGATAAAGTTTGTTGAAAGACGCCTAGAATGACAACGTATGGACTGGTAACACCTTTCCAGTTTAAACATATCATATATTTTGAAGTTTTGCATGTAACTGTTACTTTTACATAAAAGAGTGGTGATTTGGATGTAGATTGTGTCACCAAATTACATCGTTCCCACAGTTCACGGATCAGTACCTACCTTCAGTCGACAGATATTTGTATTCCGAAATAGTGATCTTCCTCTGAAAAACATACAAGCATAATCGCACGATGAACGTTTTGACAAGAACAAGCTGTTTGCAGTTAACAGAAATATCAAACGACTATTCGTTATTTTCCACCATAAGTTTTCTCGTTATAAGCTGTCGTTTTTGTTCGCTGCGGATGTTCCAACCTGCAATAACCGTTTCCTAGCCCGTGCTCATCGTTTATCACCCCTCCTCACCACCATTAGTTGTCGACTGTCTCCATCCTATGGGCATTTCTTCACTACTCTCAGTTTGGCCTCTACTCTGATATCCAGAGCTTAAACAATTGGACTTTCCTGAAGTCTACTCGCTGTAAACGGCTTGTTCTGCACAAAAGAAATTCGACAAGTCAATATACACGACTGGAGTCTTCTTACTTCTGTCAACCAACCCGCAACGCAAGGCGAACTCGGTGCTTGTGTGTTCACCTTCCATACTCTCCAACTATGTGAAAACGTTGCCAACGACTGGAAATGTATCAGTAAGATCAAGTGCAACAGAATAAAAAATACGAATTATTTGAAATAACAACCAGAAGCTAGCCAAAGTGAATACAAAGTTTGAACCAAGTTAACTTACTGATGAAAGACGTATAGTCTCTAATAAGACATGTGAGGCTCACCATAATCTTAGCTGCTAAGAGTTGACACATTATGTCACTCAGGTGGAGATAGACAGAGACAGCCTGGCTTTGAAAAGAACCTGATATCGAAGCTGTTAGCTCAGCAATTTTTCTGTTAGGTCAGATGCAAAAGGGTAATACGTAGCTCGTGCGCAAGGAGTGAATGAAAGGTTCACTGTCAAAGTAGTGTGTGAAGAGCAACTATGTATTTTGGTGACTATCTGTTTAGCAATGCATAAGCTCTTTGGATTTCATCTGACAAGACCATTTCGAGAAACGTCTTTTTCAGGAAATGTTTTCCGGAGAGTTTCCTTATGGGTCTGCTAAAATAAAGATTGGTAGCTGCCTACAAAACAAATGGTTTACCTTTCAATTACCCGAATACTAATCTCACAGATTTTTGTTAATACAGCCGATCCGTACTCACCACAACCTTTCTGTTAGTTGATGATTAAGGACCTGATCGTTCTGTAAAATTTCACACAACTCCGTTTAAGATTTCCTCACTTGTGTCTTCCTACTGCGAAAATCACAATTGTTAGTACGTCCCTTTTTGCTTTCACAAACATTACATTAATTCTGTCATAATTTCTTTCACTCTCAGTCGTCTTATGTAAATCTGTTATGGAATGCATCATTCCGTTCTAGTTGCTTTCAGTATTGTCCATGGAATACAATCTTTTAAAGCTATTCATCAGTAACTAATATTTTCACCGCTTTTTTCTCTTAAGTTCTGTGTCTTCCGACTCCTAACACTATTGTAGCACATTTCGAAAATTAACCATTTGCGATTTCCATCGGATTACCATATAATGCATTAAACACCAGTTGGGTGAACCACAATAACTTGGTGACACAAAGTTTTAGAAAAGTGCCGTTTGACAACCAAACGATAAGTAGGGGGGAAAAGAAGGTGACAATGGAAACCAAATAGATGATAATTGAGTAATCTGTAACAATAATATGCCAGTTGGCTGAATTTTGCAAAATTTATTCTGCGCATTGTTGGATTCTGTATGTCATGAGTGCCAGAGAAAAGAGTATACCCCATTAGGATACCACAAAACATATGTTTTTCACTCAAATATCTGAGTTTTACCGGCTTCTCTGTAACTTGGCTTTTATCCATATATTCGGTCATCTCACGAGTTCATGCTATTGATGAAAGTATAACGTAACCCTCGCTGAAGATCATGTTTATTTCTTGATGCCTTTTTTTAGCGTCAGAAGACATTAAAAGCCTGTTTTTAAAAAAAATGTAAGAGTGACAGTTACATGTTTTTTTGCTGTTGTTCATAATTCGGTTATTTTTCGAATTAACTTTGAAACAAAACGTATATTGGGAGATGAAGGTCTTTGATTGAATAGGTAGCCAAGTACTGTTCAGTCGTTTTCAATTATCTTTCACTGCTTCGTTAGGACAGTTGTAAAAAAAGAACGAGAAACTTTTTTATTCCACACATGCCGATTGTTGGTGCAGCGAAATAAGTAGTAGTAGTAGTAGGAATGTTTTTTAGAGTTTAACCGCCATGCATTTTTTGATCCACAAAAGCTCTATTTGTAAACGGAACTCAGAATCAGTATTGCAACCACAACTACATGTAAATAGTTATGAAGAAGCTGGACAAAACGGAGAAGTTCACGCAAATTTATCAAAAATAACAAAGGAAATCAATATATCACTGTGGTTGCTATTGTTGGTGACGCTAGTTTGCACGGTTCTTCGAACTGGGTTAAGAGGATAGGGGTAACGACGATTTTAAAGTGTTTATCTACGAATTGTTTCGATTGCTGTTAAAAACGCTTTCTCCTGAAAAACAATAATACCAAACCTGTCCCAATATAACTCCCAATATTGCAAACTGAAGCTTCCGCAGACATAAAAGATTGGCTTTCGGTTGTTGATAATATCAACTGTCATGATGTCCCAGGATTACGGATTTTAATGCGCCTTTACTATTCCCAGTTTACCGTTTACAAGAGTTAGACGTAAAATGTTGTCATAATTTGAGGTCATTCCTCTGCATATGAAATACAGTAGGTGATAGGTCTCTCAGAGTAAAATAAAATCAAAAACGAAATGCCAAAAATTGTATTAAATGCCCTTCAGACAAAAGCGACTTACTACTATTCCGGGAGATGGCGCATGATCAGTAGATTCTATTTTTTTATTCAGAATGCAACCTTTCGTAAATGAACAACAGTAACTGCCGTATTCTTGTATTACAAACTATTAGGAATTGTTTAAAAAACAGCATCGAAATTGATTTCGTCAGAACTCTGTGCTAACAGAAGGCCGGTGCGTGACGTTTGATCAACAATGTTTCAGAGAACACCAAGGTGTTGTTTGGATTTTGGCGACCATCAGTTTGTGATCGCACAGATGATAACTAGCGAGTGTCAGTGATGAATGTACATGACTCTGTAGCTGGAAGTCCTTATTGATAGATGGTTATTTTGTGGATCATTGAGTGTACGCAGAGTTAAGCATATTTGTAATGTATCGACATCCTGCCGACCTTGAGTAGCTCGTTATATATTTATGTGAGCGGACTGTGGTAACAGAAGTGACTTGAAATGGCCTGGCACCCCGAGAACAACTATACTGAGCGAACAACAAAGGCTCCGGATAGACTCCTGCTGTAGTGAAGTACCCGCGAAATACTAAGCTGTGTTGATAATATGTCGCATACAGCAGGGCATCGATCGTAAGTGTAAGAACCAACCAGGTCTAACGGAGTGAACAGCCAATTTGGCGCTAACCATTCTTAAACATAGTCCGTTCATTGTGTTTTCTCCTAATTAGCGGAGAATATCATGGGTGAGCAATAGCAAATAAAGCGAATAACAGAGCACGCGGGGGAACTCGTATGGACTGATACCATGCGATACCGACATGTGCAGTTTCTACTCATGTTTTTTTTATATCAGTTTACTTTTCATTACATTCCTAATCCACTAACCTCGTTTACTTTGCTGATCTGTACCAGGATGAGAGTAACAACAAAGAAGGATGGCGAGTAGCAAGATGTCAGTATGTTTGGTACTCTCTGCAGTCAGCATCACAGAGCATTCGTATAGGTCGCATATCACAAAATAAATGCGTGGATCTCCCAATTCATACACGTTTAAGGACATAGTGGAATGCGTGATGTGTTCACGAAGTCGTGTGTCGCTCATTGGGTTCACGTTGGTTTTTCACCCGGCAGATACAGCCTCACAAAAAACACATACACGACAACGGCAGAACAAACCATAAGCGATTCCAGACTCCGATAATTTTTGTTTTCATCAACTGACTGGAGCAAGTGTCTTTGTTAGTTCTGGCAAAGCGACACTATGTGATGACATAACTCACTGCCCGTGCCCGGCAGGCGAAGTAGGACATTCAAGGTAAATATAAGACAATCGGTAGACAGCCAAAGGCAATGAGAGTACAATTACTAGCTTTCAAGCAGGCGGTGCTTGAATCTGTGGGGTTCGAATGCGCGAAGATGGATTGTGGTAAGTGACTAGCTTTACTTCAAAGAAAGTAAATATTTCATTTTGCAAACCCGCGGCGAATGAGGTAAACTGTGTTGTCCTGTTAAGAGCGAGCATGTGGACAACTCGTGTTCTTGTCCGCATGATGGCCCGTTTGCATGATTCAACATTCACGGCGAATCAGTGGACCCGTAATCTTGGCCATGTTTACGTCTGATTGGATTGGACCATGTGACCTTATTGCTTGGATGCTTAATCCTTGACCTGACTACGCTTGTGTGCTGCACTGCATCGTCTGGCATATCACAGCACAGTCGGTTCTATTAGCTGTCATTTGCAATGATCACCGTAAATGTGACCTCCCCGCTGCGGCACACGACTACTAATTAACTGTACCGGAATACTGTATTCCCGATACACCATCTCCTAAATGATGACGCAGTAGTTTAACCTCCGTTGTCCCACAGAGCAGGGGTAGATTGTAGCATAATGATGCAGCCCAGGATGGACGTACTTCACTGCAGCTAAAAAGAGGTTGATAGTTGTGCACCAGGCAAACGGTACAAAAGAATTCAATGCAGTTTCAATGTCAGCTACACAGATGTAGTATCGGAAGTGTATAATTCAGATACAGTTCAGCAGTACCGATGTGCTGCAGCAAATAGGATAAATTTACGGGAACGACTGTAATTTGAGGCACCAGACGATGTAGTGTGGCGCTTAAGCGTAAGTTGGATGGGAGGCAATTGTCCAATCAGGAAGGTCACATGACCCCATCCGATCGGATGTAGATAGCAGCAAGGTTACGGGTCCGCTGGCATGCCACGGATGGTGAATCATGCTAAATGGACGTGTACAGACAACGACACAAGTTGTCCACGCACGCACACTTGACACGACACAACAGTTAGGTCAATAGTTCCTGCTTTCGTTAACTACTTTGCTATAAACGAGGTCAGGTTCCAGTTGCATGTTTCTGTTGTCAGTGCGAATCGAATCATTGCACGCATCATCCACTGAGGCAGGAATTAACAAGCAATTACTTTCCTTCGTCGCGTTCGAACATATGAACCTACCTCTGTAACGAGGCCATTCACATACAGTTTTACTTAGATTCGAACCAGAAATCAAT
>JTDE01007450.1:5009-15088 GCA_014338405.1 Paragonimus skrjabini miyazakii | reverse complement strand
CCAGTTCACCTCAGATTTAGTCCAATCGATTAAAAGAGGATGATTACTACAAAGCATTCTATTGATTTGATTCCATTTGGGTCTCATGCAAGGTTAACTTGTAACGGATAGAATAAATAATATAAAGTTCCGTTACAATTGCCGAGATAGCAGCTCACATGCACGCTGTTGACCAAACAAAATGAGATATTACTGTTGTTGAACTGATATATATAGGTACAACTATGGAATGACACAACAGAAAAAAGATACAGCGTGAAAGTTTCATTGACCAGCATTTGGTAGACCCTAAAAACGTTTTCACCAAAGAATCGTTTCTCGATAAGCTGGTGTTCATTATACTTCACTCCTGTTCAATGTTTACTACTTAATTTCCGCGTGTGAATCGAGATAATCGTCGGTATAAACAAAACACCAATGAAGGAAGACTCATTTATGAATTACGTGGCTTGAAGGTTGATTACCAAAACTCTCTTTCGTCACACTGGTTGCCGTTGTGTTACTTGAAGTAAAACATCTAAACTTGAAAAATACCTTAACTCCGTTTCGTTCAGTATGGCGAGTCTACGTTATTCACTTGAAAACATTATGGAGTCAGATTCGATTAACAGCTGAACTTTTCACAAGTGGGCGCTACAACTCATATACATGTTAATCCAAAAAAACTAGGTTCAGGTTTGTAACCATAGTGACAAACCGCTTATCATATCAGCAAACCTAAAGCCACTGCATAAGTCACGTCGCGGTCGTAAATTAACTGTGTAAAATCACTAAATCCACTTGTTACTTCACACTGGTTAACGTTCACTGGTGCTCGGTCAATCGCATTAAGCTCCGTTTTATTCCCATTGTTAGGGCTTTTAATCCTCTTCTCCGTGACCAGATCGCTGTTGCAAATATCAATACATTAGGCAAGCGTTAATTGTCTCACCCTCATCAGTTTCATGGTCATTTCAGCGTCATGAACATCAAGAACCTTTCGATCACACACCAAACTGCTTTTCATGCACGTACAAAAACAAGTTGTACCCATCTCTTTCAGTACTGTCACATATTAGTCGACAGATTCTCATTCGTGATGGTCTTTTTGTACGAAACAAAATGCTTGAAAGTTTCATTTTCCTGAGTAAGATAGTATTTTCCGAATTTACTGATCACCGTACCAAATCGTTTTAGGCTTCATCGTCAGCAAAAGTCAGATTCATCAAGATCTGTCTGCCTCCGTCCCCAACGGAATGTCGAAACATCGCCAACTGGTATTATTTCATACATTCAGACAAATTGCTCGAAATAACAGTCATCGGACTTCTGTCTTCATAACTGCTATGCTTCTGGCAACCGAGTACTATCCGTCACGTCCAACGCCTCAGAAGGAACGGCTGCAATCGTACCCGTTGAATAGCTTTGTCATCTACATGCAGGTTTTATTTTGCCCTCTGACATCACATCACGTGCTGAGCTACCGAATAGAAGAAAAAAGAACAACAAAAATCTGAGCGGTATTAAGCAAGCTCAATTTCCTACAAAAACAGCACCGTTTTATGGAAGAACAACAGTATTTACGATTGCTATTGGGCGACAAGCGTTCTTGCGTCGTGGCTGGCCAGTTCGTCGCCAGTGTTCACGACCTTGCCCTGAACAACTCAGTTGCTTAAATCTGACACGCATTGAAACAACTTGTTTCGATTTCCACTTCTCACAAACAAATTCGGTGCAGTAGCTGATCGTCGTCCTTTGATCGGTTGGCGCCAACCGATCACAGTTCCGTCGTCAGTAGCTTGAGCCTGAATTCTGATTGGCCGCACTCTATCCAATCAGGAAGCCGCCCCAGTCCAATCTCATTAAACCATGACTTGAAGAACTGTCACGAATTGAAAGGCATCATCAATATACAACTTTCTACTTTCCTGATCTAGATTAGCATCCTGCTTATAAGCCATCTATTTTGAACGAGTATCTATTAGAGGTCGTCTGTACAATTACAGTATGTAGTTGATTAATTTAATCTCCAAACATTCCACCGAATAGCCCAACGAATCACCTACGGAATCTGTTTCAAAATCCCAGAACCCGTAAAATACCAAGTTAATTTTTTGAGTCCACATTGAGAGAATATTAACGGTCGGCACCATCTTAAACTTGCGAGTAGTGTTACCGCCTTGTCTCCAGAAAGAAAGATTCCATCGCTGGTTTGTTGGCAAGACGAGATTAATCTCCTATCGAAATTTGATCAGACCATTGAGGAACACGTGTGATTACTAATATTGTTGAACAGATACATGAGATTATCCGAACAGTAACCTGGATTTATATAGCCGCGATCAGACATGACAGACACATGATTTTTGTTCTCCACTCACTGCATCCATTTGGTAGTATTCGCCTATCTATCTCTAGTTTCTATCTACATGAACCAGCGAAATGTCACAATGCACTTAATACAGCTTCAGAATACATATCTTTCTAGTGCACCATCACATAAAGTGACTACTTGAAATAGGCCATTGTGGCAAAAATGTAACTCAGATACAATCTTATAATATTTTGCGGAAACCTCACAAGCCTCTCTACATATTGACTGGTTTTCACCAGCCTTAGAGTGCACCTGCTTGATGTCAATCATTTATTGTCTACTTGAATTAGGGTCCACGCAGCCAAAGATGATGGGTAACTAACATAAACGGAAGCTGGGTTGACTACCAGGTTGATCGGTCCCACTGGCAGCTTATGAGGTAACCCAGCATGTGCTTTCTTACACCCACGTAACGCCGAAGCGGTTCGTTCGTATGCGTTGCCCGCATGATCAAGTCACGTGGTCCCTACTAGCTGGTTTTATACAAAATGTCGGACTGACATTCTGTTCTGACGTCAGGGCGGTTTTAATCAATATGTAGCTGTTTTTACGACCTATCTCATTGCAAGTTGTGTTGAAAAATTCATTTAATTTTAGCACGCATTACTGAAACAGAAAATAAGTTTCCAACTTTACGTGTTACACAGTCTGACAGAAAACATCAAACGCACTTTAATAATTGTTGTTTCAGCTTTTTAGGACTAACTGAAGCAGTAACTGATAATAAACAATCGAACTTTAAGTCTAAGGTTTAAATTGCTTCTCAGATTGTCGGTATTAAACTGGATACGGTCACGAAGACAAGAAATGAAATTTTCAATAGCTTATGATGCTCATCCTCAAACAGAAAATGTATCAAAATCCATGTCTATATTTGAACTCATAATGTAGAGATGGACTGACTTGCGAATCGAAACAGCAACCCATCGCACTACAAGCCGAATCTCTTACCCTGATAAGGGTAATTCAATAGCTATAGCATTTGTAAGTACTCATCTTTATACGCTGTTCAACATGGTAACGGCAGGCCTTTTGATTAGAACAGAACAAGACTTAGTAGTAGAGGTTGCCAACGATCAAATCGTTTTACACACACTACAGTAACGAGTAACAGAATTATACAACTTACTGCAGAATAGATTGTCTACACGGTGATTAACCGTTAGCAAGTGACATCTTACATATCAGGGGTGCAGGCAATTAAGACGAGCGATGCAGAAATAAACAAGTCGGATGTCACCATGGCGATGAGAAAGACGCCGTGGGGAGAAACATTTAGCATTGGTTACGTCAACACGCTTACGCATGTACGGATGGCGGAGTGGGTAGTGCTTTGAAGTCCCATCCGGTGGTGTTCGAGCCTGGGACTGTTGGAAACCACTTTCGCATCAAGGTTATGATAGCCCAATAGCCAGTCTGCACCCTGTTCACGAGAGTGGCTTAGAAACTATGTCACGGATTACGAATTTGCTTAAAAGGTGGGAAATGGAGGGTAAGCATGAGTCAGAACGTCAAACTTTGGTAATTCCTTAACCCTAAATAAAGACAAACGCCAGACAAAAATGTCTACGCCTTGGTTGCAACTGGAACACTGTCACTTAACCGCAATTCAAGGAGGAAATCTCTGTGGATCGTTGGTAAGTGTGGTTCCATACAACTACAAAACGAACACTCAGTTTTGTCTATGTGCAGAAAAAGTGACAGCAAATAATTATGATGGACTGATTTTAGTCACACAAGTTTATAATTGTGCTTATCACGCAGTATCAAAACTGTCAGACCGTACCGGACAATGTTTATGTTTACTCTTTCTTACCCCATAGTTTGAAGGATGGACACAGTGTGTGCGAGTTTAAGATCACACAGATTTCTGTCACATGCATGCGAATCGAAGGTGGGTAGGAGGACAGGATGCTCATTAGAAAATAAAAATTAACCGTTCGCGACATCAGTAACATACAAACAAATCCCCATGCACATGTATGTAGTTATGAGTATATGTATACGCTATACATTAAACTAAAGCGCAATCCTGACTAAACCATATATTGATTCTGCTTTATCTAGTAAACGGAATCCAATCTCCTCGTCGTTGGGATTCTACAAGAAGCATTGCGCAACATCCTAGTTGCAGTTATCTGCCGTACAGTAACAAACCTGTTAATAGATTGTTTAATCTGCTTTCCAATTAAGTTCATTATTTAGACATAACTTTCATCGAAGTGACAAATTAAAAGGTGAAGGTGTTCACATTTGGTTTGGGATTACTTGCAGATATCTATAAACTCATGGTGGATGTAAACTGACTCGTTCCAACATATTTCACTCTCAAATATTTATAAGTTTGTTTTCTGTTATAGCTGTCTACCAAGACCGTCGTGTCCAGCCTGTCTATGTAGCTTTAAGCCATCAATTTCAAATAAGTCCAATAAGGGCAGCACAGTAAGAGTAGTAGACTTCTGGAAGTGGATGTAGGAAGTTTATCCACGCTAAAATCACATATATCTCATAAAGCTATGGACAGGTTGAAAGTGTTCAAGAAGCAGTTGTTTGTCATATGTAGAAAAGGTTGAGGTGTGCTCACAAGATTGACGAAGAGGAGATCTCAGTTAACCGTGGAACATGACAGTATATTACGAATAATCGCTCTATGTGCGTATTGGACGTAATGACCTAACGACTGTTAGCAACACGGTCTTCAAGCAAAATTCAAAACCCTAAAAACCCGCCCACTGTTGTGATGCGCAATCCACACCCTATGATTCACTGTAGCAGTGTCGCTCAAACAGTACCGGTGATCAGTACCAGCCAAGTCTTTGCGCTCAAAACCTAACGTCGCAATCACTATGGTTTCGTGATGAAATCATACGTCTTTATTAGCACATCTTTTGGCCAACCGATTTAATTTCAGCAAAGTCTCCATTATGGCCAGTGGAAAACGAATGTCCACCTGGCCAGTCCAATGTGATTAGCACGATAATTGCAAACATCCGAGACCGCAGGTACAGACTTCGCTCCAGTGTCGTTCGGTCATAGCTCAAAGTCATACCGATAGATACACACAGTAATGGAAATTTGCTCACAGAGACGGGTGTGCGGTGTGATTCACAAGGATATGCAATGACACGACGAGACCAGCTAACAGTAGCAAAGGCGCGCGACTGGCATATAGGCCGCGCACGATGCTACCTGGGAATTCTTCCTAGTCTCTTTATACACTCTTTCTTGCTCTAGTCCTTGCATCAAAATAATGTTGATCACAGCTGAAAAAGTTCCCATTCGTCACTAGATTGTTGCAATTTATCGTCTAACAGTTTCCTAACATGACTTGATAATTGGTATTATCAACTGTTCATATCAAGCACTTCATTCGTGTCCTATTGGTAAATGAACTATGGGTAGTTTCGTACACATCCGTCTCTATTCAATAAAGATGCACACCTATTTTATCAACCAATCAAATGAAGTCCTGCATACCATCAGATGAGAGCTGAAGTCCAGGTGTCATGACCATTCAAGCCCCGTTCGTCCGAATGGACACAGCCCAACTTAGGTGCCAGTTTACATTTCCAAGTGTGGCATAATTAAGACTACAGATGTGCTCGTGGTCATTTGGTCTTTATTTTTTGCTTTCAATTCATAATTTCAATCTTTAATACGCGTACATCGTTTTCATGTACTGTGCCCCAGTTTTAGTTAAAACAGTTTAATGGGTTCAAGTCAAGGCAACCAAACGTTTTACACGCTTCGAAGAGGGGATTTTCGGCTATCAAAATTCAAAAATGTTCAACAACAAAAAGTGAAAACTGTAAATTGGTGCAAATGAGAGAAAATGAAACAGCACGACAGTTAATTCAACAACATACAAATGAAAGAATCAAACCTTCATAGTGTTGTGCACCCAAGCATTCAGGAAGCTCCGGGGAAAAGGGTGCATGAGTAAACTAACTCACGAGGGACTTGGACGAGCAAGTGGACACTCGTAATGGGAACCTAAAGATTCTGTATTTGCTTTGCGTGGATTTATGAAATGAAGCGTGTACGACGGCTACAACACATCGGTGTGCCAATAGATCCTCGTTTTCGAAAGAACTCCGTTTTTGAGCACTACTGACGACAAATAAGTAGACGTTACGGTAGCCCAGCCGAGAGCGCGGATGGCAAGTCAAAGCTGTTTGACTAGGTGCTTATTGTTGCATCCGGAATGGGGAACTCGGATGCAGTTAACCTGTTGTAGTGTATTGTATCAAGGAGGACAAGTGTGCGATAGAAGTTGCGGGCAGTGACTAACAAGCAGGACTGTGTGGTAAGACAGCAGGCTGTACAATATCGACATGTCAGCGAAAGCAGGTGAAAAATCCGCTGTTTACTTAGGAAGGTCACATAATTCAATTCAAACAAATCTAGAAGAATGCAGGTTTGTATCTTCTGGTAGTGACACTGGTATTAACATAAGCATTTCGTGTAGAAACAAAGACAAAGCAGACACCAAAGGAAGTAGCTTTACAGCATTTCCACAAAAGGTATAAAAGACAACCGCACGTACACCCCAATTCAGTGTTGCAAAACAACACACTTAACGTGTTGACAAACGACACACTGATACTACATTATAAGACTGACTCTTTCGGGAGAATGCTTTCCTGAATGGTTAGCAGCTCACGCATATCGCTTGGTGTCATTTGCAGTGAATGGTTTTAACAATTTTCAAGGGTGTGTGCACGTGTTGGTTTTTGTGTACGCGTGTGTGTTTTGCGTAAGGCAGTTTGCGTTCCTATTTGTGTCTTATTGCACCGAAATGTTCGCAATTGATTAACAATTATCTCACTTATAAGTAGTGTCCGAATGTGAAAACTAGTGAGCCCCCGGCGTGGCTTTGTAGCTCAGCTGGTAAAACGCTTGCCATGTTTGGGCACGTTGTTTCGAATTCAGCTGAAGCCCAGATTTTTCGCAATTGGGTCACATCTGAATAACTATCATCTAGTTAAACAGACTGACACTAATTCCCAAACCAACTTAAGGCAATACGTATCATTCAAGTAGGACTGCTACTTACGTAATATGTACACATCGAAGATGGCAAAAGCAAGCGAACGCCAAAAGAACAGGTCTAACGACAATGCTATGAGAGAGGCAAAGGTAAATGAACATAAACTCAGGGACATTTTGAGAAATGGTCACAGCTTATACAACCAAGCTACAACTTAGCGTAGAGCACTACATATAATGTCGACGGTTCAAATATTCACTCTGTCACCCATGTTTGATGAGTTCAAACAAAGATAAAATCGATCATAGAGGAAGCTCACTTGTCTAGCCTGACTGGGTGAGAGAAAACTTAAATGATATCCATAATTCGGTATCTGTATGCAACTGCAAAGTATAGCTGCATGATGGTGAGTTCGTAGTCTAAATATTATTCCCGCCAATTAGCTATTCAAAAAAAGAACAAATTAACCTCTCTCTGAAATTTCGCACTTCGAGTCATCCGATTGAATAGACTCCTGTTTCGCGAGACAGTTTTCGATCGACAAAACGTTGTTTGCAGTAACATGGGCAACCTCAATTCATTAATAATGCATCTGAAGAGTAAGGATTTTGTAACGCCAGTAATAACATTTTTTTATTATTAAGTCGGCTCTGTGGAAATCACCTTTCAATTGGATGGCTGAGTTTTCGATAACCTAAAACACACAGTCCAAAATACCTCATATTTTACCAGTATAAACCAACAACATGATTTACGTAATATCCGTGTTGACCAATCTGTTCCAGTCATTTTTTGCTTAAATCTTACATTAGTTTGACAGGAACAGCATCAATTATGTCATATTTAAGCGATAAATCGGTCGATGATGCACTTTGTACTAAATACTACATTCGGCTCCCTCGCACTCGTCTATGTGCAACGGTTTACGCAAACGGAAGCAGCAGATCAATAAAGTCGTCCATTGTCATTATGATTAATGACATATTTTAGTGCTACGCGCTGTGACTATCCGCACTGTAAAAAGATCAAAGCCTCTCAAATGATGAAAACAAACGGGAGGAATTGTTTATTGAATCAACAAAAAATAAATATTATACTGAGCTTGTATGTGCTATTTTTTTAAACGCCTTGATAAATATAACATCAAGATTGCTGACGTCATTCGGAGACAGGCGTGAATGTACTGCGGATCTATCAGTGGAGACTCTACCGCTCAGCTTGCGATGGTTAGGTCAAGTACTCCGCATGCCAGCTGAGCGTTAACCGTACCGGACGTTATATACTGAGACCACCAATAGTTGGGTGAAACCACATGGTGGTCAAGCAACAACGTGGTCATGAAATATGAAGACTGATTACCCCACTGAACAAATTCAGTAAGTGTCGCTGGTTAGATATGCTTTCCGAGATGGCGGTATGTCGCAGTCAATGGCCAACCTGCATTCATATCATTTCTAGTTCTTTCACCTAGTCTCCTCTTATTAATTTTCAATCTTCTTGGTAACGTTTTCTTCTAAGATATTCCACGTCACTGTTGAGGTGAACAGCGGTCCGAGCCATAGTACCCTGTGGCCAGGTTGATATGATGATTATGAAACAGGTTGGTACAAAAGTTCGACAAATGCATTAACAAGTGTTACATTCGATGTACCAGATGTCTAGTGCATTAAACCGAATACAGCTGAATAGAGCTGAATGAAACAACGGTAAATTCTCCAAAACAACTCAACTTATACGTGGCAGCAGTAACTCTAAAGTCAACAGTTGTGACTGTTGTCTAATTTATATGAAAAACAATCTTCGACTACTTATAAATAAGGCTCAGTTGCTTCGCTTGAAGGAACGTGTTGAACATATGCATGATTTCGACGTTTCATCGTCAGATACAATACATAAGCTCGTCAGGATTGGTAGGTAGTGGAGCAAGGGAGAATAAGCACTAATATAAGCTTGATTCGGTTCATATGACCTACGTACACAAAATCAGTTGTACGAAGATTGCGAAAAAAAAATCAACACTGCCAAGTGCTGGATCTTGCCTCAATAGGACAGCTTAGTTACGAGTGGATCAGTGTTTGACGAAAAGTATTTCGGCGCATAATTGAAGGTGAATTTAGACTGAATGTAATAGCCAATATGATGGCCTACTCCGGTTGTTTCCCGTACTCCATCATCATCACCATCATCATCATCATAACAGCCATGAGCCTGACCAAAAGGTGCCGTGGCTCGGACCGCCACTCGCCTCAACAGTGACGTGGAATATCCTAGAAGAAAACGTTACTAAGAAGGTTGAACATTATCAAAAGAAGACTAAGCAGAAGAACTAGAAATGGTACTGATACAGGTAAGCCACTGACTGCGACACATCGCCATCTCGGATTACGTCTCTAACCAGCGGTTTGAGTGGTCACGAGGACCCCATCTAGGCAGGCGACACCTACCCACTTTGCTCAATGAAGCAGTCAGGATCTTCATATTTCCTGACCACGTTGTTGATTGACCACCACGCGGTTTTACCCAACTGTTGGTGGCCTCAGCATATAATGCCCGGCACGGTAAACGATCAGATGACATACGGAGTATGTGACCCAACCATCGCAAACTGTGTACCGTGATCAGTTGACCAATTGATCGCACATCCCGAGCGTTCCGGGATGCGCGTCGGCGAACTGCCATATTGCTCACACGATCAGTCCACTTAATATGGGCCAGTTCGCGGAGACAACGATGGTC
>JTDE01007447.1:0-11922 GCA_014338405.1 Paragonimus skrjabini miyazakii | reverse complement strand
TTAGGGGGGTTTTGGAGGTAGTCAATCGGTGGGTTCGAAAAGGTCACTAAGACCAGGGCAGGGTCAAGTTTACAAGCAATTGTTTCTGAACACATAGGGTTGGCTTCAGTCAATTGATTGCGCCAGCCCCAGCAAACCGTAAGAATCTTGGATTGGGGTGACGTAATAAGATTCTGAATGCACAAGCTGGGTCGATGACGTTACTAGTGGTCAGGGCGTGTCTTGCGACTGCGAACGCTGGTTGCATGCGTGTTTCAGAGAGATTGTCGTTCGTCCGTAATACAGAGTTCTGCACCCATTTAGGCAAATATTGCTTCACTGGAGATTAGGCACCACTCGGCTCTGCCTACGTAACTTTCTTTGCAGTCACATGTGAACTGATAGACACAATATGAGGTGGCACCGAGAGGCTGATTTCCCTTGATTGATTGGACAGGCAGTTTT
Source organism: Paragonimus skrjabini miyazakii (assembly GCA_014338405.1). Lineage (NCBI taxonomy): Eukaryota > Metazoa > Platyhelminthes > Trematoda > Plagiorchiida > Troglotrematidae > Paragonimus > Paragonimus skrjabini miyazakii. Next base: position 11,478 of record JTDE01007447.1, on the reverse strand, counting down.
CGGGTCCGAGCTAATACACAGAGTTCTGTCGCTTCATTTATTTGCTTAATCGAATTCACTGGTCTTTGAGTTGTTTACTGAATGCTATAAACACCTTTAACATACAGTTTTATACAAACCTTCTTTTTCTTCACTGTAGCCACCTGTTCGGAAGGTGGTTTTGGTCTACTATGCCTATCTATGAATCTTTTCGGATATCTATTACATTTTAGCACAGAGGTGATCACATCTAATTCCTTTGCAAGACAATCTTGTGCACAGATTCGTCTTGCTCGTGTAAATAGTGCGTTTACTAGAGCGCATTTGTGATGGGCCAGTGTGAAGCTACTAAAGTTCAGGTATATAGTTAACAGTTGGAGGTGTCGTGAACAGCCGTCGCCATTACGAATCGGCCTGAGCGTTTCCCAAATGGAAATCATCCGGAGCAAAATTGCATTGTCTGATACAACGGGCCTCTCCAAAGCCAAATCGACGATAATAATAAACACATTTTGAACAACCCTTCGTCTGCATGAACGTCTTCGGCATTGGCGGCGATATGAAGGGCATCTCGATTGTGTTTTCAGTTGTTTAGTGATAGCACAGAGCTGTACGGTCATGTCGGAGAATTGGTGCTTCATCGCGTCTAGTTCGGTTTGCCAGCTATGGCTCGACGACATCTCTTGTTAGTGTACATGGGACACCGTCCGACTCTGTTAACTCTCGTATACCTGGTCAGCCAGCTCTGCGAGTTTATTAAATGGTGTGTCGTTATCGGGTATAGACAGTTTTTTAAAGGTTACGTCCGGGAGATTTTTTTGCCGCAACTCACGCAGAATTGGTTCGTTCACCGTTTGTTTGCCTTGAGGCTGTGTCATGTGACGGAGAATTTGTGAAGGCGTTCTGTCGCTCAAGTCTACCCCTGCCAGAAGCTTTCGCAGGTTTTGCTCATCGGTTACTGCAGTTCATTCAATGATCGCAGCTTTCAAAGTGTCGTACGGGCTAACACTAGGTCGAGTGTAGATGAGGTCGGCGACTTCAGCGGCGATCTGCTCTGGGAGGTTGGCAACAATAAAATTATACATTGACTTTTGCGAGCGTATCCGTCTAGAGTCAAAGATGCATTAGATTTGAGCAAACCAAAGCTTAGGATCACGATTACCGAACTTGGGGAAGTTTAATATAAACTGCCTTTCCGAAGACAGTAGGGTCTTGTTCAGAATCTGCCAAGTTAAGGGAAACAAAATCAATTACAGAGAAGGGAACCAATCAAATGACAGGGAAAAGTGTTATCTCGGGGGGTACGTAGAAAACATGTTGAACGAGCGATGGAGAATAAATTAACAAAGGCTTCACCATCAATTTAGTGGAACAAAGAAATGATTTAACATTGTTACAAAACAATCTACGGTGAATATTCAAAATAAATTCCACCGCACTAAGTCCGCTACATGTTAGAAGGACGTTCCTCTTGAATATCAGTTAAATTCTAGTGAATTCATTTCCTTCAGTGTACTTAAGTAGACTGTTGCCACAGCTAACTCTCAGTAACAACGACCACGTGCAAGCAGAAATCAAGGTGCGCGAGGGCAAAGTGTGTATAGGCTCAAACAATAGACAATTAGCTCACCTGTACAGTGGGCGTAACAGGAATAAGGACTAGTGCGTAACAAGAAAGCAAACAGTTAACAGACGCTATGATGGCAGCTGCCCATGCCTTGCAGTTTAGCGTGTTTGAACGGCAAATTCTGACAAAAAGAAAGAATCCGTTTTTGGGTTTTTCTTCTCTTAACTCCTGACGCGACTTGAGCGATTACTATACACACTTCATACTGAAGACTCAAATCACCAGGACCCAACCTACTTAACAGTTTCAGCATCTAACGGGCGTCCGGGTATCTCAAACACATTATTGAAAACAGGGCTAGTACCACAGGTGTTGAATAAGCAAGTATCAAGAACAAAGTAGCACTACGAATATAACAAGGCTTAATGGGCATGAAGAGTAAATGATCGATCTCACAGGGAAGGTCATTCTAGTGTTTGACAGCCTCGTAGGAAAAGAGTCGTTATCTGAAGATGGCATGAGAATGGAGCATGCAAATCTTCCCTTCATAACCCGGTCGACTGCAATTAACCATTAAGATAAAGAACCGCTCAGCCGATCTCATGTTGAAGAAAAAGTGCGGAACCATTAATTCCTCTCGGACTCGTCGAAAGTCAAGTGGATACAAACCAAGAATTTTGTGTGGCGATTAATAATTCAGTGACCAGCTTGATTGTCGCCCAGTGAACAAGCTTATCACCTAATGTTATTTTTCAGGCCGGTATACCCTACTTGACTGAAGTACCCAAACAGCGGTCCAATATAAACCACGCAGTGTTCAAAGCGCATTCTTCTCCAAACGGGAGAATTTCCGTTTTACCTGTTTGAACAGTTCTTGAAGAGGTTCTGTTAGAGTAAAAGCCTCTCCTTCGAGGGTCTTAAAGTGAATTTTATGTGAACCCATCGCACTGTATGTGTTCACCTTGAATACAAATTTTCATCGTCTAACAACGAAAGTCAACACTCAGGAGTGATTGCAGAAAGTTCCGCTCGGGCAAAGTAGAGTGCCAGTTTGGTAATACAGAAATGCAGGCCACCGAGTAGTACTCACTGAATATCTCGGCAATCACTTGGGATCGAAAGTAGTCTCCCTATCGAGTAATCGCATGACAAAAGAGCACAAATCGAAACCTTTCTCAATTGACGCACATAGTTAGACGAGAGGTTCTGGTTTGCGTGAGCTCTCAGTAGAACATTCTCTTGTACAAGTAGTGTGTTCGCGGATTTCTCACCTACACTGATTTCCAACAGTGCTGAAACACTCCAGGCCATTTGGGTTGCCTGCTTGTTTATGCTCCGCGAATAGGCGGGAACGATCGTCAAGGATACCAAGTAGCCTTCGCTTAGGAGGATTTACCCAGCTCGTGCGGTAAAAACTGAGTTTTGAAATGTATGGTCGTTCAGATCCACAGAACCATGTACAAGAAGAAGGAGCCGAGATAGTCCTTCGGGACGTTAAAACCACTGAGTGAGGATTCCAGCTGTAGATACCTTCGCTGTGTTGCATCTGGCGGCAAATAAGATCAAAAGTCAGTAATGAGGGGTTGCTGTGTCCAAGTGGCGGTTTGGTGGTCATTCTGTCCACTAGGTGGCATTTGACTGTGACAATTAGATCGAGCAGAAAGGGAATGTGATCAGAACAATGGAGCATCAAGGCGCCGATTTGCTGTATATATCCTCTGTCATCTCAAAGTCGACAACCAAGTCGGGAATCCGTTCTACCCGTCTGAATATGGCGTCGATTACCAGTTTGTCTTGGATGTCTCAAACCCACCCGTAATATGTAGATGGAAGAACAACGAAGTTCTAGGGGGGTTTCTAAGCCTTCAAGAAGAACGTCATCAGGTGTGTTGCATGCGGGTGAACGATATGCAACCTTCATCAGTATTGTGTTTTGGCCGCGCAATGTTAGCCATAGACACAGGTTATTAAACCCACTGGAGGTCCGGATGAGCAACGAATCAGGTAGATTTCCATAGCAATTTTTGCCTCTTTGAGGAGCCTCTGGATTCACGTCTGCTGCGCGTGATGATTTTCTCCGCGCGTCATACTTTTTCTCTACAGGACATTCTGCTCCCTCCACTGCTTTGTTACTTTTTCTTGTCCACTTTGTTTGCCTTAGTGTTCGACGCCTCCCCTATGGCCTTATCTGAAATGATCTTCACAGCCAAAGGTTAACATAACAATTTCCGCGACTTAGAAAAACCCTATCCCCTGTATCTCAAACCTTGCTGGCTCTACTTCCATTTTTCTTGCACTACGTGACTGCTGAACATCCAGGTTAGGTAAATGGTTTGATATTCTCCACAAAGGTCATTTTTGTAACTAGCATTCGATGAATGACCGCAGTTGAGCCGTAACAAAGCGCCCAATCCCAAGATAGCTGAACTTCCTTCTGCCACCAAGAATCTTACTGGAATCAGCTCATTACAGCTACAACTCCCATTACATCAGTATGATCTAGCGGAGCTAAGTGATCGCCACTAACTCCGCGTTAATCTAACTTTGTTGATCTGAGTTGAGTACCCGGGGTCATGCGATCTAATGGTGGACTTGCAATGGGGGGTTCACTAATTTATGTGCTCACGATGAATTCATACTCACATCCTGACTTGAACTCGAGGTGTTCACGAATTAACTACTCGGCCCTGCATTGAATAAACAACATTTGTTTTCTTTAGCTTGACTCAGGCGGAACTTCCGACCTTCTTGGAATAAAACGAACCGAAGGCGACCCGTTAAGAATAACGCAACGAGTAAGCAAGAAGTATGATGTCGACACGCAAAGTTGGCATGACGTAAAGATAACAGCAAAACGACAGGTGAGTGCGCAGCACGAGTCGTGCGTTCGAGTGAGTTGGGTATTTTTCGGTATCCACACTCGTTCAATCAAGCGTTTAAGCAAATACAAAGACTGAAAGCCAAAAGAGCACAAACGGCAGTCGCAACGTTAACAGGGAAAACAATAAACAAATAGGATCGCTACATCTATACATACCCTCTTAGTATGACCAGACCTACCCCGTTACTGGGGTATAAAATTACAAAATCGGCAAGACGATCGTAGATGTAACTGATCTTACGATAAACAGTTGTCAACGTCCTTTGGGCCGGGATTAACGACTGATACTTGGGGGGTCATGGAAACTGCTACATCGACTGAATTCTAATAGGGCGTGCACCTTGGTATTGTGAAATAGTATGACGTTCGAGTCAGCCGTAGCGGCGTTTTGCTGGCAAATATCTTGAGCTTCTTGGAAAGTCATAACTTCTTCGACCGGCGACCTTCGCTAAAATTCAGTGTCACCGACGCCAGCAATTAGTCGATCATGCAGGAGCTCCTCTAGGTTGTCATTAATGTTGCAACGGACAGCTTGCTTTCGCTTTTGGTGAATGAACTCAGGGAGGCCGGCGCTTGTTGAACACTGATGAATTGAACTTTGCTTGTGCTATGGCCTGGAAATTGGCAGAATGCATGTGATTTAACAGCGGTTTCTTCAACCCACCATTTGACAGTAAGGTTGGGACGTACAAGTGGGCCAGATTCTTTAGTAAGGAATGCAGTTAACGACCACCAGGGGGAACGAAGAATGCTGATTGGTTTGCCTCCTTCAGTCACGACGAATGCTTCACCGTAGTCCGAAACTTTTGACGCTCTCACAGATTTCACTTTCACCAACATGAAATTGTAATTGCCCATTTGCGGGCAGCTTCATCGTGTGTGTAAAACCCATAACTGAGGACCTCTAATAGGCCTAGATATCGCACTACCATTGAGACCGCCCATGCAAGTACTGAGAAAAAGGCCTCATACTGGCTGCAGTAAGTGGTTTCTTTTCATATGACAGAAAATCGCATTTATGGATATACAACAGTAACAGCGTTTAATGACCCAGACAGCGCGGGACAACCAACAGGTCGAGTCACACCACTGCGGTCGAAATCTCTCCCGATTTCTCTGGGTTTGATGTCATTGCTGGGTTCCTGTGGCTTGATAAGTCACCAGGCCTTGAGAGCTGACTGTCCATCGTGTTTAAGGAATGTGCTATGACATCTGCTCCTGCATTTTCTGCGTCATTTCGACACTCACATCTCAGGTTCCCTTCCCAGTGCCTACAAGCACAGTGTTATCTAACTTATATACAAAGGTGACGGCAGGACCAATACAGACAATTATCGTCCGGTAGCAATACTTCTTTTTGTCACCAAGCTAATCGAAAGCATGACAGACGATAGCATAACTCAAATTCAATAAGCTCCTAACGATCCACTAACGCGGATTTCGACGTGGACATTTGTACGCAACTCATTTGCCGATGGCAGCGGACCCGCTGACCTTGGTGGCAGAAGAGCTCCACCCGGTAGACGTTACCTTCCTGAACATTACCAGAGTCCTCATGAGAGTAAACAGTAGGGTAAACAACCGCGTTCTACTCAGCAAGCCACCAGCTATGGGTCTTGACAGTCAGCTACGCAAATGTATCCAACTCTATTTATCAGCCAGGAAATAATACGTGCGGATCAACGGCTTGCTGTCTGACGCCTCTGCGGCTCCCACGGGTGTCCCACAAGAGTCCACGCTAGGCTACTTTTGTTCCTATTATTTGTGAGCTACTTACTGGCTGCTAGTCAATCCCCTGCCCATATATGCGGACAAGATTAAATTTTGTGGAGTACTTAGAGACCTCCTAAAGACTCTACTTCCCTACAGCGGGATCTCGACGCAGTGTTTTGGTAGTTGGTAGAGAACAGTCGCCTATTTAACACTAGTAAGTTGGAAATAACGCCTTTACGACACGAAAGCAGCATATTCTACCGGATTAAATGGCAATCGCTTACTGCTACCCTCCAAGAAAAAAACCTTGAGACGCTACCTTCGGTAAATCTCGGCCCAAGCGCCAGTAAGTTGTTATTGACAAAGAAGGCAAATGACAAGTTGGTAACGCTCAGTAGAATACTTGGGTAAACTTCCGACAGAAAATGTTGCACCCACCTTCGGTGTTCCAATAAGATCTCTGCCGGAGGTAAACGTACATGAGCTGCATATCTGAACACACATAGCCACCTTTGAATCTTCACACTGAAGTTCACCTAGAGTGGTTACAGATTTCTACTCGTTCTCATATGCAGGCCGAGAGAAGCTCGTAGACCTCATCCCACAGACCTACGGACGGCTGAGGGGAATCATGATCCACGCCTTTATACCAATGACCACAAAGGAACATCCCAGTCGAAACCTCTTCAAGTCTGCGATGACCACCAACTTTCAGTTCCACTTTCAAATCCGGGAGTTGATGAATGCATACGCCTGTTGACGTCTTCATGTCTAACTGGTGTGATTAGGAGATTGACGGGACTGCGTTTTTTGTCGAAGCAAATGCGTTCAATAGTGGTCCGAGGATAAGGACCATAGAGCTTGAGGGAACAAGTTTAAGCTAGGCACAATGCGTGGTCGCCTACTTTGCAAACAACACAGTTTTCTTATCCGAGTTTGTCCGACTCCGAACGTCTTTCCGGTGGAAGCCCTGGAGACGTTCATAAAACGTCTGGCTACCTATTACCTGGATTGCCACCGCGGACGGCGCACTCCTATTACAAGACCCAGCTCATAACGCGTGCGCATGAATGCGTGCGTTACATAGTTGACTGTCCTCGTATGGGTACTCTTCACCCTAATCCGCTCCATCCATTCCGGTCACTTTATACTAGCCGCCGACTGACGTCATGACCACCCACGATAATTTCTTCTCATTATCGTTAAAATCCCCCACTCTTGTTCTTCCTGTTGTCATTCTTTTCCCGTAACCCCACAGGATGTGGAGGTGGACTTGTGTCCAAATTACACTACTACACAACAACATGGCGTTTCCCGGATTCGGTGCTCGAATGATGATTTTCACATCCGCAGTTATCATTTCAGTGAGTCACGTGACCAAGGAGGACGGGTACCACCCAACGTCTGCCCAGAAACTAAAATTGTCGGATGATTGGAAACTATGGAAAAACACAGACCCATACCGAAAAAACCTGAGGCGCTGCACACTCAAAAGTGCTCCACTTTCTGCCCCGCAGGTAACAAATGAATTAGTGAAATCACAGTCTGTCATCGGTTGACCATATCTACGGACTGGAGGTCGGAGCAATCGGTTCGTTCTTCATATGTAGAAGGAAAAGGTGATCGTTTTGCCAAAAATTGCTCATCTGAAACTATTATCTTCGCGACAAGTTTCAGATACTTCCGATTACTGCTTCGAGTACTAAATTACCATCGTCAACTACGTATGGTTGACAGTTATGTAGCTGATTCACTGACGAAGTGAACTTTCCCTTGGGACTACCTCAGGAATATTAACGGGGGAATTCTGCAACGGTCGGACAGATTCAGCGAAGCCTCTTGGTTTGGTGTTAGTGATTCTACTGTATGCGTCAACCGGTGGTTCCTTCTTGCCGACTGACCTTGCAGAGTCATTGATGTACCGTCATTTTCCTTATTCTTTGTCTGTCTTCTACCTGATTATGGAGGCACAAACAGGAAAAAACAAGAAATCTATGTGAAAGTGACGTTATTCTCTTAATCGCTTTGCGTCCGACCGGGTTTTGGCGATCAGGTCATCAATTTCTCGGGTTGTATGCAGTGTGATCATTGCGCACGTTGGTGCCAAAAGCACTGTTCTGACCTCTACTCTGATCAGTATCGTCTCTGTGTGAATGGGAATGCAATCCTGTTCTACCCCACTGATTGCGCCGTTGTACCTTCATACCAGAAGGTCATTTCTCATATAAGTCCCCTCCAGGCTGTGTGAAATTGACCGATTGGCAGTTCATTTGTTAGCGATTCAACGCAAGATTGATCGTTTGATGGATTCCGATTGATACAATTCCACCGATGCGGGATCCGATATCACATATACTGGTCGACCCACTTCGGAGTCGGAATGTGATACTATTGGCAGTGATCCCTGCATCATAAATGTAAATGTCTCGTCGTCCACAGTCACTTCACCAGATGCAACAAATGCAGTAATTTCACAGTTTTTGCACACCCAATGGCACTGTAATCCGGCTTATGCCATCCATCGATCGGGGAGATGCGTCGAATTTATTTATGCGGTTGGTACGACGCATTCTCAGTTCAAATTGTATGGAACAAACTCCTGATGACGAAACCCCGTGTGATCCCTCTGTCGTAAAAGAAATAATATTGAATGATGGACCGTTAGTGCCTGTTACATCGAGTGTTCGAGACGGGCTGGCACTGTCCTCCAATTATATTTTACTTCTGCGAGGTAATCGTGGTATTTTTCTCGAACGGACGACGTTGCAACTGTTTAAACAAATGTGAAAGCAAGCCAATTATCTGTTTGGACCCTTTTAGAGTTTTTAGACAAAATGGTACCTCCCTACCCTTCAAGCACGACAGAAGTAGATACGTAAAGAACGCAACTTTCAGGCGAGAGACGTCATATTGAAAACTTTGGAACTCGTAACAACAAATGCATGGCCTTTGGGTGTGATTGTTGTGATGCTGACAAGAATGGTGTAGTGAGGACTGATGTACTGAGAAAGTACGGCCAATAAGGCTAGATATCAGACGTCTGGGCCTTTTGCAGGAAAGAGTGACGTATGCAGGGTGATTGCAATAGACACCTAGTTCGCACTAAGTGTTCAAGGTGCGAGTCATGGAGAACGACGTGAGCATAAATGTGTTCTCCAATATCGGATACCCGAGGCCATAAAACAACGACAACTGCGGGGAACGCCTGCACCGTAGTTCACTGAGGTCGGTGACGCGCTATAAGCATGATGTACTTCAGGTTTGAGGTCTGTTGACCTAGTAGCTATTCAAGTTGAGAAACGGAGTTGAAAAGGATTGTTTATCAACGCGCGTACTTTGGTCGTGAACGGATTTTATGGCCCGGTGTATCGACTTTTTTCATTTTATTCGTGAACTTTCAACTCAACCCTTTCTCTCTCAAGTGCTCACCACTGTAAATTATATCCCCTTTTTCCGACCATTACTCGGACCTTAATCCAGATGTCTTGTTTCATCGTATCAGCTGATAATTGTGCCACTAGGCAGTTGACGGTCTTTATACTTCGTTTGAGTGGTTTATGTATAGCCTTTCATTGAGCTCGACTTAATCCCATTGTTTCTGAACTTGCTGATTGTTCGATAGAACTTGTTGGGTATGATTATTATGTCACGCGATCGTGGTTCATTTATAGCCTGTTCGGCACCAAATTGTAATTCATTTTCCGCAAACCATCTGTCGACCGAAGCTGTTGCGGTTGGCTACTTGTTCGCTTCGTTACTTCATCCAATAGTATTGTAGCATTCCGATCCAGGCTCGTTTTCGTTATTTGAGGTCGTTGGTTTACTGCTACGTGTTGCTTAACATCTTTGTGGAAGATCGCTAAAGTGCATCACGTCCTGTGGACTCTTGCAGTCTCATCCTTCAAACGGTAAAGGGTATTGCGGTTAAGCTCCCCAAGGATCACAGGATGTCCGAATTCAGCTAGTTCAAAGTTTGTGTGAAGATGCTTTTGCTTCCTGGGTTCCCAGTTGTCACAGTTCGCGCCTGGGCAACAATCCGGAGTGTCATCCAACTTCACGACTCCAGTTACTCAGAGTAGTCGTGTCTACTACTGAGGAGTGCAAAACCCTCTTACGCTTTGCCTTCAAGCCCAAGGGATCTGGGCTAGGCGTCCACGAAAGTCTACATCTTGCCGATCGTCCTAAACGAAATGGTGCCCCCAAGGTCCCACAGGCACGGCGCGCAGCAGGTGAACAGAGACAAGTAATTGTGGACTTTCAGGTGGTCTACTGTCAATCCACTTCCTCTAGTTTGAATCCAATGTTGCTGCCTCGCGATCCCGTAATCTTGGTTCCAGCCTCTTTCGGATGTTCTTCAACAATGTGCGTAGTCTAGGAGGCAACATGGATGAGGTACAAGCTCTGGTTGATGATCAGCAACCAGGCAGCCATGCCTTCACTCAAACGACGACCCAAACTGCTTCTAACAGACAATGCACCGTTGAAATGTAGTCGGATATCTCAATGATGGGGAGGTGGTATTGCCCTGTGCATCCAAAAAGATTTTGATATGGTGCGGACCGATCCATTCAGATCTCTTGATGGAACTGTTGAAGTCTTATCGCAGTATGTGAAACAACGTCCGGGCGGACAGCTGAGAGTAATTGCTGCTTGCGGAAGTCCCCCTCCAATCCTCTGATGTTCCGAAGTTCATCCACAGGCACACATCAAACAGACGTACGATCCTGCGAATCTTCAACGTGTTAGAGGTGTGTTCGCTGTCTTCATCTTGTTCAGCTGCTACAGGAAGCTTTGAAGATGATTCGCTAGATCTCGCTCTTCAAATACCACTGAAACGGTTTGTTGATTTATGGTGGATCAGGCCTTTACAGCAGTGGGAGTCGTCGTTGCGTAGTCCACCGATTGTGTTTGCAATTCGGCTTGTCAGCGGCCACTAGGCTCGAGCAATCATGTCGTCGTGTTGTTTCGGTGCTGCGTTATCAGGGACAAGGTCAAAGCTCAAACTCGTTCTCCTGGTATCTGAAAGGCAGAATCAGCGCAATGAGGGCCGCTGCGCTTCGTCAGTCGTGCCTAATAATGAGACTGCCCACTAGAAGATGCAAAACCATACCGTGTCTATTTCTGAACCTCCATGCATGTTCTAACCAACAAACTAACAATATATACCCTTTTACATATCTGTTTCCATTTTAGGCACAAGATTTTCCATTTCATGCAAAAGCAAATCACTTTGGTGCATTAGGATTTCCATGTTGAAATCTTGGACGTGACTGCTAGAACGCGATTGGTCCAACTACCCGGAAGGGACAACCAATCTTAATTAGAGCACTTCAGATTG
>JTDE01007446.1:13074-23662 GCA_014338405.1 Paragonimus skrjabini miyazakii | reverse complement strand
GTATCATGAGCTCTTGTGAAAACCACAGGGGAATTAGTTTGACCCCAGTCATTTCTAGGGTTCTGGTCTCCATTATATTTCATCGACTCACCGCAGTTCGGGAGGTAAACATTACGGAAGAACGGGCAGTGTTCCGCTCCGGGCAGGGATGTATAGGTAATATTTTTACCCTTCATCGAATTTTGGAGCATATTCACGTATACCGCGGGCCAACAATTGCCGTATTTCTCGACTATAAAGGTGCGTTTGATTCGGTAGATTGATTTACACTTTTAGAGTCGCTTAAACGCAGGGTTGTACCGACCAAGTATGTGAACATACTGTCGGCGCTTTACTCCCATACTTCGGCTCAGGTTAGGGTTTACTGTGAGTTGTCTGATAGCTTCATCACCAGAAGCGGCGTTCGTCAAGGCTGTTCCCTTTCACCATTTTTGTTCAGTTTCGTCATGGACGAAATAATGGAGGACTGTTTGCGTCACTCAAATGATGCCGGTGTGGAGCTCCTATCTGGTAGAAGGCTGACCGATGTTGATTATGCTGACGATAAGGTGTTGCCGTTTGACAACTTTCAAGCGGCACAAGCAACGCTGAATGCAATTTCGCGTTCTGCTAAGTACTTCGGAATGCGCTTTGCAGGCTCGAAATGCAAAGTGCTTCTGCAAGATTGCTGTGATTACGTAGGTTTAATGTTAGATAATGAAGTCATGGAAGTTGTTGACCGGTTTGTATACCTGGGAAGCTGCATCAGCGGCGGTGGCGGAGGTATAGTGAATGAAATTGGGACGCGTATTTCTAATGCTAGGGCGGTGTTTGCTAATCTGAGGCACTTTAGCTTAAGGGTCACGTATATCAGACGACAGTGAGGGCTGTATTACTATACGGCAGCGAAACATGGCAGGTCAGGGTAGAATACTTGAACAGTCTTCAGGTATTTGACCATTGATGTCTGCGTTCAATCGCTCGTATTGGGTGGCCTCAACGAGTAAGCAACGAGGAGGTTAAAAAGCGGGTGTTTGCCAATGATTGTCAAACTAGTTCTTTTATTCACTCACTACATTTGCACATACTTAGATGATTAGGTCATGTACTAAGGATGCCAGCTAATCGCTTGCCACACCGAGCACTGTTTGCCGACGCTGCGGCCGATTGGCGTAAGTTACGAGGTGGACAGATGATGACCTGGCGTAAACAAATGAAAGCGTTCACGAAGGGGTTGGGCACTGTAGATCGGGTTCGTCTCCCGGGTTGGAGCCCTCGCGACTCAAATAGTCGGTGGCTTGAAACTTTAGGTGAGATGGCGGCTAACCGAGCTCAGTGGCGTGAATGTTGTCATTATTTGACCGAGTTGTCTGTGCATTTAATGACGCGGGGCAGTGAAAGCCGTGAGGAAGCTGTCTTGCTGATGACGTCTTATTTTCACTCACAGCTTGGTTGTTTGTTTGCAGGGTGTAGGTGCCTTGATGTTGTATGTTTGAATGTAGACGTAGCTATTTTTAGGGGTTAGGTCCCTTGCCCTCTACCCTTTTTCTCTCTTCCTAAACAGGGTTTGTTTCTTCATGGTTGTGTGGCAGTTAAGCATCAGTGTGAACCACTGATGTATTGCTGTCTATGATGATGATGGATTTGGACGCAGCTAACACATTTTCCTTTTTAAATCCTACAAAGGGGTGCTATGCCTGTACGAGGAATTTGTATCAATAAATTGCTACACAGACTTCTGTCGCGCATTGGTGCTGTCCACACTGTTATATGGCAGTGAAACATGGACATTGGAATTTGTGTCATCTATGTCGCGTTCATCTGTAACGTCTAAAGTCATTATGATAAACAGCTTCACACTTATACTTAACTGCCGCACAACCACGAAGAAGAAAAATGCAAACCCTGTATAGAAAGAGAAGAAAATAGGGGACGGGAAGGGGCCTAGCTACTTAAAATAGCTACGTCTATATTCAAACATGCGACATCAATGTGCCTTTATCTTGCTAACAAACAACCGAGTTGTAAGTGAATGTAACGCGTCATCAGCTTTCTTTCGGCGTTCACTGCCCCGCTTCATTAAATGCACTCACTTCATAGATAACCCGTCTGTCAAACACGATTCCCAACACGGGCGGGATTAAATATATGTTGACGATCAACACTTCGTTAATTGGATCTGACCCGTAAGACGACTGACGAACAGATCCCAAAGCAATTGGCGTTCATGTCAGTCGACGTTTCTCGTTATGTGACAAATCGCCCGTTCTGCTTTTCAGAAATTGCAGGCATAATGACCTGCCACATTTTTTTGTTGATGTACTGTATGCTGAAGGTGTTTTTGTTTCCAGTTCAATTTGAACTCTTTGTTTGTCTTCCGAATCATATGTAAAAGTCTGTATATGCTCACTTGGTTCAATGAAGACAGTAACTTCAGCCCAACTGTTAAGTCCTGATCACGGCTTTATCTGCCGGATTGATTGGAGCGATTCTTTTTAAATGATCGAGCAAGCAGAACACTGCTCACACAAGATGGTGATCGATAGTTTGGTTGTGATCATTCGGTTATGTCTATTGTAATGTTACTGACGTTGTGGTTAACAAGTCAATCTCACAAGCATAATATCCGGAGTACTAATTCTGGTCCGGATAGGGATATGTACTACTAACGAGTTATAATGAAAGCGAAACACCAGTTTATTGCTTCATTTCGAAGCAGGCTTGTCGAAAGGCCTATATGAATTTGAAGACCACGAGCAAGTGTAGACGGATTTCAATTTGAAGTCATCAACATCCTCACACTTCTAATAACTGTCTATTTGTACTGATATTTAATCTGTACAAACATGCCATTAATTATTTCGCCGAATATTTAACTTTTCTCCTTGCCGTACTGTGCGTGGATCGTTTGATATAAAACATGATTCTCAACAGTCGGTCTTCTAACATTGCAGTAACTGTCATTGGAATAGCCTGCTCACAACAATCACCTCGTCCATAGAAGCCGCCTTTTGTGTCCCCACAGTTGGTCACTATGACGGAAGCACTACACTTTCGACTTCAGCGATCTTCCCAGTTCCTCACTAACCCTTCCCAATAACCGCCAGTGTTTTAAGATTATACGACCGTCATTGTTTTGTACATTTATTTTTTTCCAGCATATTTGGATTGTTATCAACTTTTGAAATGTTGACTATTTTGGGAGCTGGTCTTTCTTCTGTTGATGATCTTACTGTTAACGGACTGAAAGCGCTGAAGCAATCAGATATTATCTATTTGGATATGTATACATCTATCGCACCTGGTTTTCTGGAGAATGTTAAACAGTTGACCGGAAAAGATGTCAAACTTGCCGATCGAGAATTTGTGGAGGATGGTGAAGAACTAATCACGAGAGCCAGAGATTCTAATGTGGTTTTTATTGTGATTGGTGATCCACTCAGTGCAACTACTCATACAGGTACGGTTCACTAAAGTTTTTCACATTTTTGCCTAGATCTAATCCTACGTGCAGTCAAATCGAACATTCCATACAGAATTATCCACAATACTTCCATTATGACGGCGGTCGGTTGCTGCGGTTTACAGTTGTATAATTTTGGTGCAACGATATCCGTGCCCTTCTGGGATGAATTTGGTAGACCGGATAGTTTTTATGATAAATTGATGTGGAATTTCTCCTCCGGGCTACATACACTGTGCCTACTAGACATCAAAGTAAGTCTACATCTTCGTCTGGGTTGCTGTCTGATGTACGGGTTATAAATGATCTGTCTGCTTGATCGACAATTTTCTTAATTATTCCAGCTTGTCCTGAATTCCTTCCAAGTATTTAACGAAGAGCATTAAGCTGATCGGTTTGATCCCTCTTGTTCAGAAGCTTGCATGATGTGTGGTCGCTTGTAGGCAAAACATACCCTGATTCCTTGTTAAGTGCTAGCAGAAAGAATCTGAATTCATACCGTGGCATGACTATCAACCAAATTCATTGGTGTGATTTGTTTGAGAAATTACACCGCAGTTTGCTATTGCTGCGATTAAATCAAGCTGTCTCTCTATCTGACCTCGATCGAATTCTCATCCTATGTAACTCAGACCTACAGTTGTATGTGTTTCACCCGACTTGTTTAATTGTAGAGTCAAGTTGATGTTCAACCTCATCACCAGTTTAATAGCTCAAGTATACAACCTTTTGGTTTCCATGCTCCCAATGCTGTTCCAAATTAGGTGAAAGAGAGATCTCTGGAGAATATCGTTCGTGACCGGATGATCTACGAACCTCCAAGATTTATGTCTTGCGGTCAGGCTGCCTATCAATTGCTTGAAATAAGTCGAAGAAGACAATCATCTAATTTATCCAACCTGAATCCAAACTGTCTTGTGATTGGCCTAGCTCGAATTGGTTGTATTGATCAGGTGATCGTAGTTTCAACGTTGGAGGAAATCAGCCGCGGACATTCGGTTGAAGACGCTGCTATCCCAATCCCTTCAACTCCGGTTACCGAAGCTTTAGGTGGCCCCTTGCACAGCTTGATCGTTCCTGGTCATATTCATCCGGTAGAAGAAGAGTTCCTAACCTGTCAGTATGACAAATCATTGGAAAATGCTGGTGGTATGCCCTTGATTTTTTTACCACCCCACTTAACAAGAGACGAACCAAACAATATTAGTAAACTCTTTTGTATTCACAACGAACTTGTGTTACATGCAAAGACTGAAATAAATACGGATTCATGTTCACATACTTATATCATTGTTCTGTATTTCACGAACGCTGCAATATATCTGTTCTGCATGTTTGGAGATATTGTGTTTTACGTTATCAGTTATCAAGTATGCCTTCTGAAACACAATCTGAGATTCATTATGTTCGAATTTATGTTTTGGGGCTGACACTCATTATTAATTGTTACCCATACCAAAAAAGCTAGATAAGATAAAACGGGTGTTGCGAATCGTGGGAATTAAACGAAAAGTGAGCTACGATTTTATGCAATTATCATTGATGTGTCTAACCAATAAACCTTAATATCATCAGACAGCATCTAATTCGCCATCATCCATTTAATTGTTTGTCGCGCCACTTCTAACTAGAATCGTATTTCGATCACTTGAATTGTTACTACTACATATGCTAGATGATTTTTAGGTCAGGAGGTCAATTTCGTCTCACGGTCGCCAGATGTCCGTTTGCACTTTCGGATATTTCTATATCACTATCGTCGTCTTTTTAGACCTAGAGGCTGCTTTCGATTCAGTTGCTCGTAACGTCTATATTCAAACATACAACATCAAGGTGCCTACACCTTGCAAACAAACAACCGAGCTGTAAGTGAAAGTAAGGCGTCACCAGCAAGACAGCTTCCTTGCGGCTTTCACTGCCCCGCGTCACTAAGTGCACTCACTTCACATACAATTCGGACAAACAACGACAACATTCACGCTACTGAGCTTGACTAGCCGCCATCTCACCAAACGTCTTAAGCCACCGGCTCTGTGAGCCGCGACAGCACTAGCCAACAAGACGACCCCGTTCTACGTTGACCGAACCCTTCGTGAACGATTTCATTTTTCTACACTAGATCATCTGTCCACCTTAAGCTCGTCGGCAGAGTGCTCGGTGTGATAGATAACTAGCTAACATCTTTAGTACATGGCCTAACCACCTGAATCTATGCATATGTAGGGATTGGACGAAAGAACTCGTTCGACAATCAGTGCCGAGCACCCGCTTCCTAACCTCCTGGATGCTTACTCGTTGTGGTCACCCGATACGAGCAATCGAACGCAGACATCGGTGATCAAATACTTGAAGACGGTTCATGTCTTGAACCCTGATTAGCCAGGTTTCGCTGTCTTAACGTAATGCAGCCCTCACTGCCGTCTTATACACGCTACCTGTAAACCTCAGAAAGATACCACTCTGTAACCAGAGAGTGTTCTAGTTTGATGAATACCGCCCTAGCCTTGAGGATACGAAATTTCATTTCATTCCTTACATCTTCGTTGTCACAGCTGATTCAGCATCCCAATTACTCAGATCGATCAACAACCTCCGTGACTTTATTATCTAACGATAAATCTACTTAATCACAACAATCTTGCAGTAACAGTTTGCACGTTGAGGCTGCAAAGTGTATTACGAAGTAGTTAACAGACTGAAAAATAGCCTCTAGTGTTATTTGTGCTGCTTGGCATCAGCCTAATCAAGATCAATCAATCTTTCATCACGTAGAAGGTCCACTTCGGTAGCTGAGGATTGCTGCAGACAATCTTTCATTATTCCGCCCATCACAAAAATCATGAAAGAGAACATCCTTGACGTACATCGATGTTGATACTGACACTGGCAGATAGGTCAGTGTAACCTGAGCTGAAGTGTGGGAATAGGGCACCAACGTTGTGTTCACATACTTGGTTGAGCTTCTTCCTGGCTCTTGATTGACTGATCCGGAGAACGCGGACGACATTGTCTTAATTAGCCCTTCTGCCGAAAATATGCAGACCATGCTGAACAGATTGAGCGACCGTGCTGGTTTGTATGGAATGTGCTTTGCACTTTCAAAGTACAGTGTTGATGCAAGACTAGGGGCATTGCCACTCCTACCTTCTTCATTGCAGGTAACCCCCTTGAGACTGTGGACAGTTTCACATACTTGGGTAGCACTTTCTCATCAGCGTGTATTATTGTTGATGAGCTATCAGCGAGGATTACAAGGGCACGCGTTGCGTTTGCCAAACTGTGTCATCTGTGACATCGAAAAGACGTTTGGTTTTCGCTGAAGAGAAGAGTGTATAATGCTTGTGTACGTTCTGTTTTGCTCTATGGTTCGGAAACGTGGCCTGTTCGCATGGTAGATATCAACACGCTTGCTGTGTTTGATCATCGTTGTCTCCGCCAATTGGCCCATATTAAGTGGACTGTTCGGGTGAGCAATATGGCAGTTCGCCGGCGCGTATTCCGGAATACTCGGGATGCGCGATCAGTTGGTCAACTAATTACGTTGCACAGCTTGCGATGGTTCGGTCACTTACTCCGTCTGCCATCTGATGGTTTGCCGTACTAAGGCCACCAACAGTTGGGTGAAACTGCGTGGTGGTGATGCAACAACGTGGTCACGAAATATGAAGACCCTGACTGCTCCATTAGGCAAAGTGGGTAGGTGTCGCTTGCCTGGATGGGGTCCTCGTGATCACTCCAACCGCTGTTTGGGGACGTTATCAGAGATGGCGATGTGTCGCAGTCAATGGCGTACCTGTATCCATACCATTTCTAGTTCTTCCGTTTAGTCTTCTTTCATTAATTTTCAACCTTCTTAGTAATGTTTTCTTCTGGGATATTCCACGTCACTGTTGGTGTGAGCGGCGGCCCGAGGCAGAGTGCCTTTTGGTCAGGCTCACGGCTGGTATGATGATGATGATGACATGGGAACTTCGCGACCATCTACACTGCTGTTTTTAAGTACTCTGACATGACTCTGATTGGAATTGAAATTCAAGCGTGCGTTCCTGAGTTTGTTGGATTGAATCCGTGCTGTTTTTTACATTGTTTTATCCGCCCTAATAACTTCTGTCTGTTTGTTCCTCAACTGTTGTGTGAACTAATGCGGTTACTCGAGCTACTTGTATGCCTTATGTCTGAACTGTATGATGCTGGTGGTTCAGTTATCTTTTTCTCGTACCTACCGAGATCTTTTTGTATTGTTCTTTTGGATCACGTCACTGTTATTTGCAGTGAATGAAGCTATTATGAACATGATTTGAACCATAGTGGTTACTCCACAAATAACACACAGAATGCCGCCAGCGGTAACTGTCGCCAATATAGTCATTTCACATCCATGGTTTGTTTCAACAGTGTTAAATCGCCCGGTTATGGTAAGAGGAACACGCTAAGAAACGGTGTGTATTGATTGGTTCGATGATACAGGCATATAACGTGAACAACCGGAGGCAAACGATTATTAACCTGTTGACGAATCTATAAACACTTGTACACGTGGTTGGTTAGTTTACTACATGACTTATCTAACATGAGTTAGCAGTTGTGGGTGTGTAAGCACAAGACTATCTGTCTTCTTTCAACCGAACACACAGAATGTCATTTTTTGGGTTGTATTACCGGTTTCCTGCTAAAACAGCTAGTGGCCATTGTTCATGCGTCATCCCAGAACACCGAGGGTAACACCCTGTAATTGGACGACCGAATTGCACCTTCATATTAGCAGTAAGCACAATGACATTCGTGTCTAACATTATCTCAGCAAGTCGAAAAATGCTCCGTAGAGCATCTGACTTGCTTGTCGGTTGAAAAACCTGCGATCAAATGTGAACGAGGTTTTCAACCGTGTGTATCGAATCCTCTACTAGTAATCAGTGCATTGCTTTTAATGTTTCATGATTTCAACGTGATGCAAAGCCCTAATCCTGGGGTTATCGAATAGACTCAACATACCAGTTAGTGTCTCCTCCAGAAACAGTCGGCAACATGATCACTATTCACAATAGGGTGTGGTTAGCTCCTAAAATATTATACTTTAGTATAGCTTTATGTGAGGTCATTGGTGGTGTGGTGAATACGATTGTTTTATTAGACCGCCACGATAGGGATTTACGCTAATAATGAGTTCTAACGAGAAAGAAACCCAACTCTTGGTCCAATTCAGTGGGAATGCAACAGCTACGATCACTTTTCAATTACATTCTAAGTACAACCGTTTTTAATTGACAAACAATAGAAACTGCTGCCACACTCGCGTTAATAAACCATTAAGAACACCTCGTATCGTCTATCCCGGAAGAAGCTACTTCCAGTTTTACCGTCTTGATTTTTTGTACTACTCGAAATTAAGAACTTCGAATAGTCTTAGAAATCGCATTTGAATAGAAATCTTTCGCGTACGTAATAAGGAGACTTCGGACTGATTGCAATAAACAGTTATTATTCACAGAATAAGAACCCTCTGTGGATACGGTAGTTCGAGCTTAACCTTACGCCCCATGTACAACATGCTTCGTTGTAATATGTTCATCTTGGAGTTCTCAATCATATTTTATCATGTAGCTAGGCTGTTTCGTATCTGGTAATGCTATCAGACCAAGAAAAAACTGCCTAATTCATTGTGATTCGGTTAGCTTTGCTAATGATTATGTGGATGGCTACAATTTAAGAAGTGTATAAAATAATTTGCGTAAATGTTCGACCAAACAATTGCTAAACAGAACACATAGTTGCCGAGGTATTTTATGCCCTATCTGGTTTATCTACTTAGTTCAGGACTAGCGGAATTTTGATGATGTCAAAATTCTACGTGCCACATAGAGAAACGTCGACTAAATTGATCGCTGCTACATCGTTACTCTGCTCCATTAAAAATCTCAGCATGAATTCGCTTGTTTTTCTTGCGATATCATCGTTTTTGTCATATGACAGTGGTTTCTTCAATTCTGCCACGCCTTTTTTTAATGATTTTTTTGTTCTGTTCAACACGTGAAAGTTGTGCTTGCCCTCTGTCTTTTCTTGCGAATAACCGACATATTTTCCTCTAATCAAATATTCACCACTTCTGAACTTATCTCCCACACTTGTTAAGTTTTCCCCTATTCTTTATTCCGTTTCGTTGTCTGTGTTTAACCTATTCTTCTCTGATCGTCATCATTGTAAGCAACAACATTATCTTTAATATGCTCAAAGGCTGTCAGTCATGGCTGGTTTGAGTTCATGAGTTACATCTCATCTTGCCTAGATGTGTAAATTGTGCTGTCCTTAAGAAACGTTTTTTTTTGCAACGTACTCATACACTTTCATCCATTTATCTCAACATCTTCAATCGAATGAAAGAACATTATACTAAAATTTGATGTGGTCTGTTCATACCGGCATCGTTTTTTAACATTTATAATCCTGTTTTATGAATGCATGCGCGGTTACCTCATAGTTTTACTGTTCTCCGGTAACTTATCTTTGTCTTTTAACCAAATTTCCTTAAATTTCTTCTAAATCCATGAAGTATTTATCTGAAGAATTTTGTACTACTCATTAGTAGGTGGTACGATTGATTGCAGAAAGGTACGGTTCACACGGAAACTCATTACTACGTCGCTGTTGCATTATGTACAACTGAATGTTTATGTTATGTTATTGAAACTTGTGTCGATTCACCGAATATCCTATCGCTGACCAACACGCGTTCTCTATTTTCACAACAGTAACTCATATTTCAGTTTTAATGGATACATTTTATTTTTGGAATTTTAATTCAAGTAAGTCGTGTTTTTCAAACATTTGATCCAATTTTAATCATTCTGTTTCTTTCGACTTATTCAAATGCACTTTTATTTCTTTCATTTTGTCCCAGTACAAATCGATATACCATTCATGCCCCATGTCAACAACGTTTCTGTTATCCATTGTTTAACAGGATTTTCGGAAGACTTGACCATAGAAGTCTCAACTTTCTATTCCCTTGTGTCTACGATCGTTTAATTGCAGGAATTTTGTATTTTCAGCTTTCGGGTTGCAAAAATCAATTTCCTGATGTGATTTGGAAAGATCAACTCCCAGAAATGTTAACAATTTTTTTACTTGTTTGAAAACCTGTTTGTTATA
>JTDE01007445.1:0-14658 GCA_014338405.1 Paragonimus skrjabini miyazakii | reverse complement strand
CTCGTGATCTCAGAGGCAGTTGACTTAATCTAGAATATCTGATACCTATTGTCGATGCACGTATGTTGCAGCAGTCCACATTCCTAGTCGAAGGATCAATTGAGAGAGACAATTCAGTTAATGCGAAGTGGTTCGATTGGGACAAAACGCGTAACTTTAATTACCTGTACGAGTGAAGATAACGTTGAAATTCCGGAACTAAATGGAGAGCATATCTTCTTTTAAGTGCATGCAGCGATACCATAGTGTGGGTGGTCTTGTAGTTATGGGACAATTATGTATTGACCACTTGTTTTTTGGTGTTGTGGTGGACAACTGTGTGATAAAATGTTGTCCACATTCAACGTTGACACTTCTACATTCTCTTGCAAAATTGGGATCAATCTACGAGTAATTGTCTAAATATTAGCAAGAAAGATGGCCTCACAGTTGTACTTGATGGCCGTTTAATGACTTAGGACCCCGCGTTAACTCTTAATTGTGTTATTTTCCCGGCGACCAGACAAAGAGTCATTATTCTTAAAACACAGTCCGCTTCCAACATATGTGTTGACTCTCGTACATCCGAAAGTAGCACGTATATTGTTACGAATAGACTGTGCAGGTGTTGTATCGTGAATGTAGAAAACAGGTACACTTAGGCAGCAGTACTGTATTGTCGCAGAAAGTACAAGTGCACAGTAGGAATTATAGGCAACAGCCGATAGATATGATTGTGCGTTAAGACTGTAGACTAGGTATAGCAACACAAGCGTAAACAGGTTAAAGCTCACTTGTGCAATTAGGAAAGTCACATGACCCAATCCGATCAGACGTAGAGAAACACAAGTTCACGGGCGCCGTGGCGTGCTATGACTGGTGAATCATGTAAACCGGCTCGGCTCACAGACGTGCACATTTAACAGAACACAACGGTATTTTGATTGAAAGCTGTTTTTGCACGTTTAAACTGTTCTATCGTTCGTACGTTCCTATCAAGTTTCAAATCGACGCTTGCCGATTTCTCTTTATGGCGATTGTGATTTCCATGTATTTTGCTGTCATTTTGATCAGTGTGTGAAAAATTTCTCCATCTCGTAGGTATTCCTATGGACGATTTTGGTTTTAATCTTGATGAGTTGGAATCATCGTTTGTTCCAAAGAAAAGCAATGCACCGTTAAACTCGTGGTATTTCCTGAATTCTTGTTGACTAATACCACTTAAGCACTTCTGTAACTGGAAAGCGGCTTTATACTGAACTCGAAGAAGCCTATATGCAGCCAGATGTCCCGAAACGTTCTCGCAGCGTGTTCAAATTTCAGACCACCACTCTGAGTTCTGGTCAGGGTTGTTTACATGAGGTTTGTCGTTCGTGTGACCAATTCGTTTTCTTCAGGTTGTTTACCCTATGGGAGAAACATTAAAGCCATTAACGCCCATTGAGGTTCAAGCAAGAAACTATCCTTTCACGCTAGACTCATTTCAGAAGCAGGCAATCCTCTGCGTTGATAATGGACAATCCGTCCTTGTTTCTGCCCACACGTCAGCCGGGAAGACAGTGGTTGCTGAGTGAGTCAAATAGGCCTCTTTTTTAATTAAATGCACTTTAACTTTAGATATGCCGTCGCTCGAAGTTTGAAACACAAACAGCGCGTGATTTACACGACTCCAATAAAAGCACTCAGTAATCAGAAATTCCGAGAATTCACTGAGGAATTCAAAGATGTGGGGCTTATGACTGGGGATATTACCATCAATCCGGAAGCAACTGTCTTAATCATGACAACGGAGATTTTGCGATCCATGTTGTATCGGTAAGCTAAATGACATTGTCCGGTAACTGATATTGTTACACTTGTACGTTTTACCTCAATTCGATACAAATTTGCTTTCTAAGGTTTCAGACAGTTCGACTTAAAGCCCAAGTGAGTGAATTAACATGTTAAATTAATGTCTTAGAGGTACCTTCGTAAAGGGGATGACAACTGTCTAATGATATGAAAGCTACTGACTTTTGTGGGCTTTCGCAGAGGATCATTGCGCCTCTATAGTGAATTTTACAAAGGTTACATCGAATTCCACCTTAACCACAGTTATACACTGTTGACCTCCTTGGACTAGAACACGGCCACATCTGTTGAGAGCAAATTCTTGTCTATTTGGACATCCAATGCTAATTTGATTATTCCGCGATTCTCTCTCGCTTGATGGCGTTCCTGAGAAGTCCGTCAACATCCTCAGCCACTTTAGCACCAAGCGTCGGATTGACTAAAAACATATGGCGAGTTGTGTTTGTTTTCTCGTCACTAGTGGTGTTCGGTGGGGTTGTTCAACGTTCTTCTTCCTAATGAGTTTCATTGTTGGCGATATTTAGGGGAACGCTTTGGTTCGTCGTTCATTCACAGTGATCATGAGTCTCAACAGAAGATACTGTGGCTTGAGTCGTCGTTCACCTCATCAGCGACGTAGAAAAACTTAGAGAAAGAAAAATTTATTGAACGTGGGCACAGATCAATTAACGGAGGTTAAGTGGAGGAAATAAAAAAATGTATTAATGCTGGTACGTTATTGACTGCGGCACACTGCCGTCTCGGGTAGCGTTCCTAACCAGCGGTTTGAGTTCTGACAAAGACTCCATCCGTGTAGGCGACACCTACCCACTTTGCTCAGTGGGATAGTCAAGGTCTTTCTATTTCATAACTGCGTCGTTGGTTGACGATCACTCGGTTTTACCCAGTTGTTGGTGATCTCACTATATAGTGCCCGGTGCGGTAAATGTTCATGCGAAGTACATGGCCAAACCCTCTCAGGTCATTCGGCATGTTTAGACGACCAACTGACTGTGTATTCTGAGCGCTCCGAAATATGCCTGGTGGACGGCTACATTGTTCATTGGATTATCTCTCTTGTTGTGTGCTAATTGACCGACAGGCGGCACAGATGTGAGAGTCCTTCCGATTGACGGAAAAGGAGATTTTGGGTATGCCGGTAATATTGCACTAGTCTGTAATTCTAGTTAGGTTGAACTTTTTAGCAAACCTTGGTAGACTACGACAGCATGGTAGTCCGGATAAACTGGCTAAACGGAGAACGACTGTACAGTTTCATCCTTTTGGAAAAAGGATTATGCCAGCTAAGACAAGCGTCGTATGTACCTGAAAAATATGCTAGATTAACCACTGAATGAAAACGTCTTCGGCAGCGCTGAAATTTTCCGCCTCGAGATAAGTAAAACGGTCCCAAATACTAGCCCACACAAGCCCGCCGGTCAGATTAGAAGACTGTTAGACAAAGTGACTTCGTTTCGATAGAAAACATGAATAACAGAACGAAAAATACACCATACATTCTACCCTAAACAGACTCAGAAGGTGGAGGGGTAGTTCCCAGGAATAGTTCTCAAGGTCACCAATTAACCAGTAATCGTGGCCGACTAAAAGTTTGTTGAGTGGAGGGGCGTTGAGTGTTACTTCTAGATTCTTGTGAGATTTTCTACCCGTTTTGACTGGCTACGATCGTTTTCCCTGGATAGGAACCGTTTTCAGAGGGAAAGTGGGAATCGTTGACCTAATAGTGCTATTTATCTACGTGTTTACCGTCTTCTGTAATCAACAAAGAATTTGACAAGTTTTTCTGATGGGTTCTCAGGTACACTGTGCCAATTGTGTTTTTGTATATGTACTCTTGCCATGTATTAATTTGTTAAAAATGCCCTCGAGAAGACGACTCATTGTTCTGGGGTGTGCTGTTTTGAAACCTACTGTTGACTCGTGCTCTGCAGCTAAGCAGTGGAATGTGCGAATCGGAAACTTGACTGAAAGAAATGGGCAGTTGTGTTAAGGGAACCAAAAGAGTTTTGCGAATGAGACCTGAAGAATTGGACCCGATTGCGGAACCCTACTCGTGGGGTTTTTGATCAGGGTTAACAGCCAGTAACTGCCTCCCGTAGTGAGCCGATCGAACAGTCTGAGTATTACTCACGAGCAAAAGTGGTTAATGATTCAGGTACGGTAATTCAGTCTTACTGAACGTGGGGTCAGTGGGGCAGTGACGAACACGGTTGTCCCATGAACGCATGACCGGAATCCAAACCCTGGTTATGGAAAGGATACACACTGTCGGTGTCCTCTAACAAGGACGAAACTCGGGTCTAAAGCTTTCTTTTAAAACAGACCGGCTGGAAAATCTATCCGAATACGAAAGCTACTATCGAATTTGAGTCCTGTTCAACTGTAAATTAACGAGCTCCCCGACTGAGTCGAAATGTTGCATAATTGCAAGTGTCTCGTTGTTTAGGAACCAGTAATTTCACATGATCTTTAATTTCACTGAGGTGCTCGTTTAAAAATTCAGTTTTCCATAGTGCATTCAGACCTATAGGACTTGCTCTTCATCACTGAAACTTGTCAAGCGTCTTACGATAGTTTTACATTCACTGACGAGAATTCAAGTCGTGTTGTCAGAACCTTGTTCGACTTCTCACAGGAGCTTAGGCCTTCTCGCTCGCTTTATGAAGTGTTCTCTAGTATTTCCCGCCATGCTGACTCCTGTTAATGCACCCAACGCTCTAGGATCAGAAACTACCGTTTTGGAAGAGTGGCCGAACTCGATTACCGACCAACTAGTACGCAGAACCTCTGTTCTTTGACTGTTGTTTTGTCTACAATTCGAAATTGTATTAACAAAATTAAGGTCTTGTTATGTCATTCCCAGTACCTCTGTTGCAGCTAATGTTTGAAGTGAAAGCTTTCAACCAGTTCGGTACTTTTGTGATCATTTAAGTTCGATGGGTGCTGTAACGATAAGTAAGTTCGATCTTAACATCATGTTCACCATAAGGCCAAACTCAGTCCATAATCGACTACCACTTTCAAACCTCAGTTCATAGAAGAGGACAGAGTATAAAGACCGTGAGTCCACACAGATTCACAGACTGTCCTAATTAAAAGTATGTCCATCTTAAACACTGTAGTCAATTTGCATGTTCATAGTGTAGCGAAAAGGCGTCCAATAATGCATAATCTTTAATGCCCAACTCGCTAGTTAGCATGCTACGCGCGCGCTCGCGTTTATGAGTCAGAACTCCAGTCTACAACACCCTCAGGTTTCCGCTCATGCGTCGTGTGCACTTCTGCGTGGTTTATGCGTGTGATCGGTGCCGTCTATCGGGGGGGGGGGTTCCGCCTGCCATTCTTCGTCCTTTGGTCCGATTTCGTTGAGCGATGGCTCGTCCGGTCGCTCCTGTTGTCCGTCATCTATCTACTGTGGGCTTTGACCGTATTCCACGACCGTGTCGAGATATTCCTGTGAGTGTTGGAATGATCGCGCCCTGGATTTTGTCGTCCATCCTATTTCGCTTGTCATGTGTCGCCCGTTGGTCCGATCCAGCTGAGCGATGACTCATCCGGTCGTCTACGCCGTCCCCGATCCGCTCGTTGTGGGTTTTTGAAAGTTCTTCCCACGCGTTGAGGTATTCCGCCGAGTGTTGGAATACTCACACCTCCGGCCTGATAATCCACCACAATAGGATCTCTATGCTTGTACGCATGTCAGTAAGTCTAAGTTGGCACGGAAAAAGTGACAAGTCCGTTACTTAGCGGTGACTATCTTAAACGTTATTCATAAGGTAATTCCAAAGAATCGTTAATCTGGTGCAAAAGTTAATAAGAGAATATAAAAGCATAGCTGCTAGTTTTTACGAAGAAGACATGTGGGAAGCTGTTCATTAAGTTTGGAATAAGGTAGGAATGACAATTTTTCGCCAAAAGAGAAACGTCACCATGTTCATTCTTGGCTTATGTGAAAGATCTCTTATTGGTAGAGTGTTTTCATGTCTGTATATAAAAATAAGATACGGAGACCATTCATAAGTTTACAGTGAGTAGATTGCCTGGAAATTAACATCTTGAATAGACGAATATCGAAGGCAGCTTGTAAAATCACCCCGAAATAGTTGTGAACTTCAGACCAATGTTGGGAATTCCACAGCTTCCGGTTGCGTGTTAGGTATAGATTAACCTAGAATATATCCAGGTAGCTGACGGAAGATCTGACACTACACGGGAACGTTTAATATCTAGGCCATCGTATTCACGAAGGACAGATATGCTGTAAAACGACGGCTTCGATCTCTTTTGCACATAGTAATGGGTCTATCTAACTAACAGGTGCATCAGTAGCTGAATAGATTCCGTAAAGAAAGAATCAAACGTCCTATGTTATGTATTCAAGACTTTAGTACATCCCACACTCTAGAGATTAATGGAATGTGAAACCGACCTATTTGATTGGTTGCATTGATTCTATTTCCGTATCCGCGTGCTCCACTCCGCACGCGTCAGTACCTCGAATGTCTTATTGACCCCCTGTGGATCTTTTCTCGATGTTTTGCTCCAAGAATAATGTCTGGGTTCACGTTTTGTTTCCCTTAAATGCCCCCAAATTTGTGATTGGCTCGCCCAATCTGAAGAATTATCTGAGTCAAAAATATAAAGTCACCAGTAAACACTGGTGTCAATTGCTCACGTTCTCAGAATTTGACCTTTGCTTTCCTATATTTCAGCGGCTCTGAAGTGACCCGAGAGGTTGGTTGGGTTATATTTGATGAGATTCACTATCTACGCGATAAAGAACGTGGCGTCGTGTGGGAAGAGACAATAATTCTCTTGCCAGACAGTGTCGGACTGGTGTTTCTCAGTGCTACTATCCCGAATGCGCGCCAGTTTGCCGAATGGATTGTGTATTTGCACAAAAATCCATGTCACGTGGTCTACACGGACTACCGACCTGTTCCATTGCAACACTATGTGTTCCCTTGTGGCGGAGATGGAATTCATTTAGTCGTGAATCAAAAGGTTTGTCACAGTCTGAGTTTCATCGGACGATAACTACTGTTTTGCGGTTTGACTAGTTACGTTTCATTTATAACATCCACCATTTTTCGCACAATCTTATTCCGAGCGTGAGGTAGAAATCATGCGACTACCACGTCTGTCCCTTTGACTTATTGCTAATGGTTTGCCCAAAACCTTTAATCATCAACGATGAATTTATTACGAAAGCTGCCACATACTGAAAATACCACATTACCTAGTGGTTGTCTTGGTAATTGCCCAACTGATATATACGAATGTGAAGTTGTCCAGTTTTTAAGCATCCGTCCATGCTTTTCCATATGCAAAATGAATGATGATTTTGTCTGTATCGTCCTAATCAAAGGTGCAGTTCCCAA
The DNA here is from genome assembly GCA_014338405.1 of Paragonimus skrjabini miyazakii. Lineage (NCBI taxonomy): Eukaryota > Metazoa > Platyhelminthes > Trematoda > Plagiorchiida > Troglotrematidae > Paragonimus > Paragonimus skrjabini miyazakii. Next base: position 7,447 of record JTDE01007445.1, on the reverse strand, counting down.
GGTACGCACACAGGTTACGTACTACTCGCTGACGATACGAGTAGTCTATCTTGACGGCATTGCTTAGCAATTTCACGGTTACCGGTTTGATCTTCGATTTCCTCAACTACTCTCACTGCCTAGGTGTAGACAGATTGACAGTGTTATTCCACTCCCATATGTGACAGACTGCGTCGTATGATGGTCGATGCCATCTGATTAAAACCTGAAAACCTGACTGTTCTCGTCCTGTTTGTTACTTGTATCACGTCATGATATTGGGAAGTACCGGTCTACTTATAGAATCTACTGTGCAGTGTAACGTCTATCGTGTTATACTGACAAAAAATCGTAGAATATTTAGAATTGGTCGAGAAGTATTAATAAAACTCGGAATCCAGTCCATTTTCACCTCTTCGGGCGAAAGGTTTGGACTACAGCACGGATATCATTTTTGACCGGAGGTAACCACAGTTGATGAAGTATTCTTGATCGTATAAATTTTTCAGGTTGTTCCGGGTTCTCACCGGTGGCCATGTAATTCTTACCCGACCTTGTCACTGACAGCTCAGACCAAACATGTGTCGTTGAACCTCGGTAACAGTGCTCTTCTGTTATTTAATGAACCACCCTAATACTGAGGCGAACTTCGGAATAAGCATTTGTAACATTGAGTTCTTTTTGAATAGAATAGTCAGAAGCACACTCGCCAGCCGTAAAAGTGCGACTAGCTTAAAAACGAAAACAGCAGATCTTACGTGAAATGACGTTAAGTACAAGATAGTTTGAATTGTGAGTGATACTGAATGCCACTCTCAGGACAAGCAGGTTGTCGTGTGTGCGCATATAGGTGGCTGCTAACGGCTACTCTGTAAGGCATCGGTATATTTGAGGATTTGCAAGTTGTTAACATACAGCCGGTCTGTAAGCACTGTTGCAGTATTAACGTTACAATCTGTGGTTGGATGAAGCGACGTTTTGTCCTTGTTGGAATCTAACGTGTGTCGCCCTTTTCTAGGTTTTAGCTTCAACTCGTGTCAGTGCCAAAAATGTTCACTCGATTGTAAACTGCGATGTATGGATCATTTATTCACTGAAAATATAGTTGCCTTTGATCGTCGTGTGGGAATTACAGAGAAAACGACTCGGTTGTTGCTACATTCATTTTGTTGGCGTCTACAGTGTTGACTTGTGCACATTCATCGTTCAACTTTCCACATGATTGTTGTTTATATCTTCGAGTCGGTGCTGTCCATTTGATATCAGTTTTTTGCAGCTCTGCAACTCTCTTTCTCGCAACATTGATTCAAAAACGAGAGTATTCCCTATTGGAGCACGTTTAAATCACTCTTAAACTGCATTGTTGGTGATTGAACTTATAATGACTATTTACAGCCGTTTTCAAAGCGTGCTGTAATTCTCCGACTCATTGTAGAGTATGACCCTTTCAGTACGAATCGAGTTATGACTGTGCCTTCTATTGACATCATACTTTTCCGGAAGTTGTCTGTAGCTTACTCTGTTTTTCAAACTCTTTTACCAAAGTCGCTCTGGCAGAAAGTGTCAGTTCCCCAAGTTCTCTGTTACCAAGTTTATCATAAGAAGACAAAATTAACGCAGATCCGCTGCTGAATTGCTTATTGATAGAACTGACTTTCTGGCTGTCACTCAATGATGAACCCCCATTCTGTCCACTCATGTTTTGACGCATTAATCTTCTGCGATCTGCTTACCGGTCGATTTGTGCTGTCTGCAAGTGACATTGGTGGTAGAAAGAATTATTTGCTCTACGTTTTAAAGTGATTTGTTCATGCTGACGAATAGTAGGCGGTTTTGGTTTTCATATAAACTGAACCTTACTCACAATTGATCGCTGTCGCATTCCCATAGACATTCCAGTCGGCTTTTTTCGAAAAGAAGCACTAGACTCGCGTTTCGCTCTTATTGGAGCTCGTCAGTAGTGCATATCCTTGCCACTGATTTGTTTTTTTGTGGACTACCCGCAATAATATGTTTTTGTTGAGTATGCTCGTGTTTTGAATGGTTGTATTGTATGCCCTGAAGGCGATACTCTGCCTGGCTTCATAATTGATGTTGAATCCCAATCCTGCTCATCAATAAATGATACTATTATCAAGGTCCGACTGTATCCGAAATCCCCATTACGATGGTGTGTGATTGACGTGAATACCCCTCTTGGATTACATTTGTAACATTTTTTTCTCACATTCCAAAATTCCAAAAGGCGAGACCTAGTCTCTTCGGGCTCCGGTTGAATAATGTACCGGAGTCATTCATAATCGGCCAGTGTACGTTGTGTTGAATTTTTCTCCCTATTTTCAGCGCGAATTTATTGAGTCGAATTTCAACGCTGCTCTGCTAGCCTTGCAGAAAGCTGCTGGAGACGCTGCAAGCGATACACGAATGCGCGGTCGGAAGGGAGGCAGCACACGTTAGTCAGCTTTTTTATACGTTTGTTACGTGTTTCTCTTACCCAATCTTGCTAGGTCATCTGTATTTTTCACACCGCTGTGCGATCGAGTTAGCTTACCGGTAATAACGCTGAACATCAGTCACGTTGTACATCACACAGTATAACTACTAACATTGTTTCTGTTGACCCAACGCATCTCTTTTTCGTGCCTGTAGGAAACGGTATACCTGAGTGGCTTGTGCGTTATATTTATGGCATACTTCTGTCCGTTTTCTTTTACAGGTGCTCATCCTTACTGTGCCAAGTTGGTCAAGCTGGTGATGGACCAAAATCTTGAGCCGCTCATCGTTTTCTCATTCAGCAAAATCGATTGCGAATACTATGCAACTCAGATGAATAAAATGGACTTCAACACAGGTACGAGACCGAGGATAGAGTTTCATCGCCCAATGACATCTGCAGCTTCTAATGACACATAAGTTTCAGCTATGGTTTTTTCTTGTTGCTGAATTTTGTTACGCTTTAAGAATTTTTTAGTAAATAGGAACATATATCACGTCCACCGTTCATGAAAACTTAGGATTACCATGAGCTATTGCCCGTGGGCAGTAGTAACATGACTGACGAAGCCAATAAAGGGATGAGGATATAAAATGTCAGGGTTAGTGTTCATGGTAACACACTGGCATGACCCCTCTACTAATCACATGGTCCCGGGTTCAATTATCGGTTCGCTTGGCTGCTCCCGTTTGGATTCCGGTAGTTCGATAGTATCCGGCCCACGTGTTATCTTTCATGTCACCTAGTAACAAACATTGTTGTGTGAAACTGTAAACATATTGGAGGTTGTGCTGCCATTTTACTAGAGAATGATTTACAAATTACAATTCTTCAACACAACCAGTGATCGATCAGCGTAGACAATTTAGTTGTTGAATTCCAATGGATTACACCATCCGAAGATTGGCACATTGTACGTATTTTACGGATAAAGTGATACGACCTACAAAAATGAACAAGAATGTCGGATTATTGCCTACGGCCTTCGAGTCATAATAAAAATTTACTTAGCTTTTGGTCCACTGTTTTGAACGATGGAGACTTCTGATAGTGTGTTCAATGTGACTCAATAATTACTACACCTCTTACCGGTCATACGACCGCGGAATCGAGCCCCGATTGCCTCTGCCGTTATTGTTTACGTTTAGGGAGCCGTACGGTATTCGGTTTACATATGATCTAGTATGTATTATAGTGTAAAGGTAGAAGACATCATTCTTGTAGCTTTTGAAAATTCATGTGATAGATTTTTGGTCGAGGAGTAACGAATTACGTGTGTACTTGCATTGTATTGTCTGTATACATTTGATCTCAGTGACTACAAGCGAAGTGGTGGACAACTATTTCGACCCAATTCTGCTGTGTGCCTAAAGAGCATTTGACTCAACCGGAATCGCCTATTTTCACTCAGCTGTGTTAGTGAAGCGTATGAATTGGGGACATTTGAATGTTTACCTAGTTGTTAATTCTGTTTGTCCATCGGTGGGTTGTGCCTCATTTTCATTTGAATGTTTCATCACAGAATCCAAGTAGCCATTAATAATTCCCGCATTCTGTTTATCTATTTGGTGGTTTGGTCTCCATTCATTATCTAATACGGTTAATCGTGATGGTTCGATGTTCTATCCCGTGTAGTCAATCACTCTCTGAACATACAGCTTGCTTTGCTCATTGGGGCTGTTGATGGTTGAAAAACTGCAAGGCAGCCAGATGAGCACTGGCACTGAATGCGTTGATCGGTCAGCTGAGCAATGTTGTTAAGTGCCTCCTGTCAGGTCGGGGAGTTCGCTACCATTCAAACTGGTGAGTGGAAACGCTCACTGACGTGGTCGTATGTAACATTCATCGATCAATCTAAATCTACAAGTGTATTGACTTCTTATTTATAAATCTCCGTTTTCACATGTCACATCCGTACTTATTTACTACTCAACCGCATCGTGAACTGGTATCAAAACGAGCAAACTGCCCGAACGATAGTTGCCACATATACGGCTCAAGGCTGAAAATAATACTGACTGTGAGAATACTGGCATCCACCTAGGAAACCAGTTCATGCATCTTGTGAGCGGCCTTTTTTGGATGTACGTAAAAGTGCCTACCGTTTCTATCTCCTGATGTTATGGAGATCAACGACTGGTTTTGTGCGCTTAGTCATCTAACCTAATCGGAGTCGTACTTCGAACGCTGGCAGTCGATACAACACATCGATGTCCTAGTATTGTGTGAACTGTGCTAATCTGCCTACTGGACTGTGCCAGTTCTATATGTATACCAGCCTACTTTTTATTTGCTGACGCAGACACTGAGAAGGCGGCCGTCGATTTGGTTTTCAACAATGCCATTGATAGCCTATCAGCCGAAGACAAACGACTACCTCAAGTGCAGATCCTCTTGCCCGTCCTTCGTCGTGGTGTCGGCATACATCACGGAGGGCTACTGCCCATCCTGAAAGAGATCGTTGAAATTCTGTTTGGCGAAGGGCTAATCAAGGTAAGCACTTAAATGTTGAGTTCCGAAGATTTTTCACTTTGTGCAGTGGTTGCTCAATCACTTTCGTCTTGCCATTGATCAACTCTTGCTCGCGTTGTTCCTTATTCAGGTTCTGTATGCAACCGAAACGTTTGCTATGGGTTTGAACATGCCTGCACGAACTGTGCTGTTCACTGCAACACGTAAATTTGACGGGCACAACTTCCGTCTTATCTCGTCCGGTGAGTACATCCAAATGTCCGGTCGCGCAGGGCGTCGAGGCAAGGATGATCGTGGTACAGTCATCCTGATGCTGGACAACCGTATATCGTCTACCGAGGCCAGACAACTGTTGATGGGTGAACCTGATCGTTTGGATTCATCTTTCTACCTAACCAACAACATGGTTCTCAACTTGTTACGTGTGGAAGATATTAATCCCGAATTGTTGTTAGAGAAGAGCTTTTTCCAGTTTCAGCATCGATCACAGTTGCCATCACTAGATAAACGTGAGTTCTGATTCCAGTACACATTGCCTGTTTGTGTTTTGAATTCGAATGAACTGATTATTACATTACCGTCTTATTTCTATCGACTTGAACCTCACTTCACGAAGTATGAAAACTACCCAAACGATTGGTTTTGTGAAATCCATCGCTACAACCACTACTGGCTAGTAATTTCTACAGACTTCTCCATGGAAAACCTGTCTGTCCGATTCGTCCGAGCTTATTTTACGTAATGTGTATCTGAATTATTAATGGGCTTCAAGTGTTCTTGTGGCATTCTTTCTGATACTGTCGCTTACCCAGACTCAGAAAAACCTCGATTCGATCCTAATTTTGGGAAAGTGCGATTATTTCCTACATATGCCTTAGTTCACACACCTATATGATCAAATCGTTTTTCGTTTCTGGTGGGTCGTCGACGTGAACGATTAAATAGAATGGTCTTCCCGACTTATCACATGTCTCCACGGTTTACCACCGCATGTAACGGCACTTTAACGATAGGTCGGTCAGCCGACCTCTATATTTTTTGAGCTTTCAACACGACGCGTTAGATGAACTTCGTTGAGAAATATCAAACGTGATATTAGAAGTGTGTGTGCATCTCTCCTGTGTCATTCTTCACCTTATCTAGATTTTGTAAGTTTAAGGGTCAGTGGATATAATGTTTCTGTTACTTTATTATGACTTGCTATTCGTGAATGACGTTCACGGCTGTTCCACTCTAGGTAGTTACTGGAGTAGGAATGTGATTAGTGTAAGAATATGTATTTCTTCATTTACCGTCGGAGACTGGTTGGCATCTATTAACCGCTGGCAGTATGTGGCATGCAACTACTGTACTGCTTTAAGGCATCAAAACCTGGCCGCCTCGCAACTGTGATGTTTATGGGTTATCTGTTTCTGATAATCGTTTGCACAGTATTGACTACAGGTGCTGACAGCACCGTGTGGGCAGCGTTGGAATACGACAAAGTAGTTTTCCGTCATCGATCAAGATGGCTTGGACACATTTTACGTGTGAGTTCCCAGTGATTACCAAATCGGTCTGTTGATATAGCTTAAAAATTCTGCACGGTAGGCAGCTCGTGACTTGACCTTGGTTTATTAAGTAAACGGTGTTACGTTTGCGCAGTATTGTTAACTAGCGACACTGAGTGACATAGCTGTAAGCAACAGAAGTTCACAACACGGAGTCCTCTTAACAAGTTCGGACGTCTCACCATTGGTTGGAATGTTTCGAACGATCCGAGCTATTTCACAATCGAATTTAAAAAAGTGATTTGTGAGCAACGGGCAACATTTGCATCATCGTCTGTACTTTTTCATTCACGCACTGGTCGTTTTGCTAATGTAGCACTCTTCTAGATACAGTTTACCCTATTGAATCCTTTGATTGATGATGATGAATGTGAACACATCAGAGGTTTAACGGCTGATCATAGCAGTCGCACTCTTCCTGTGTTTAGCGGAAAGTTTATACTTTGCTATCACGTTCGCTCTCGTTTGACCTTATCCAGTGTAGAACACAAAAGACTATATGTTTCTGTACCTTCTTAAAATGAAAGACTTCCGATGTGATCTGCTAACTCCCGGTTGATCTTCGTGAACGCAATCCTCCAGGCGACGATCACGAAAGTTCGCAATTTCTATGGTGCAAGTGGTATATGAGTCATTTTCGAACCGATTTGACGCAATTCGATCACAGACCAGTTACCCTGATCACCTCATCACGTTAAATATTCCGAATCGGGCCAGCGATTTCGTCCATAACAGCTGCTGTTGAAAATACGAAGGTTGCGGGCCCACATCTCATTCAATATTCATACGATTTTAGAGAGAAACGAAGAATATATCAAACCAGTGCACACAGTGATTTGCAACACAAGTGCCATTGATTTCTATTCGCCATATCAGATGGCGCCATTAGCTTAATGTGTTCACCATCCTTTTGTAGTGGATCTAAACGTTATATACAATACTGGTGCGAATA
>JTDE01007444.1:0-24189 GCA_014338405.1 Paragonimus skrjabini miyazakii | reverse complement strand
CATCAATGTGGCCTGATATTAGTGTTTGGCGTGTTTGTACTTCATGCTTAGAACACGGAGTTGCAGCCTTGATGCCAAATATGTGCACGATGATGAGATTGTCGTAGTAACTGCGGTGGGCTCAACATCTGGATGTGGTGCTGTGGGTACTGTCGGAAGTTAATTTCTTTTAACAGTTCTTCATTTTGCAGAACCCGATTTAAGTCTCGAAGTGTGCAGACAAGGAGGCTGTTTCGGAGCAAATCAACGCCAGCCGGCCGCAGATTACACAGTCGTGGTACTCCGTCATCTGAGTGCTAGTCTCATCAATGGGGCAGATGTATTCCACAGACATCGTCGTACTCTGGAGGGAGGATCGGCTAGGCCTAATGCTGTAGCCTCTTGGGAATTCGCCAAAAAGATTGAATTCATTCCATCATCAAAATTGATGAATCGCTGTTCGTGAAACGAAAGGAAGACGCGGAAGGCGTTCATGGCGGTCTGCTCTGGGAACAGACGGAATACAGCCACCTTGAAACACCATACCGGCGAACGACACAATTGCCAATCTATCTTCAAGATCGCGAGTCCTGCCTTCTTTCTATATTTTTGTCGCTTATATACTGATTTCTGCAGAGTTGAAGGCAAACGCAGTCAATCATCTGTTTCAGCATATCTCCGAATTCATCTACCATCTCGATTATCTCCGTTTTCAACCCGGAATCTCTTTTGAACAACACGACAGATCGCATCCGTTGATAACCTTCATTAACCACAGTGGAAATCTAAACTAACCACATTTACGAACTATTGTGAGTCAGTTGCTTTCGTTTCCATCACATTTAACCTCGTGTCCACAACTAAGTTTTAAATAGTGTTTACGTCTACTACAGTCTTATATATGCTATTTAGTGAATTGTCCCGATTTTCCAATCCTTACCTCGATTGTAGTAATCTGCTTATCCATCTGGTTGCCGCCGCTTCCTCCATCACCTGAACGAAACGGATTATTTGTATCACTAGTGAATGTCTCTGTGTTCCTCATGCAACGGATAATGTTATTGTGTCTATTTTGCACACTTTCAATAGGCAATAGACATATGACATATATGTCAATCGTTACTGGTGTATTTGCGCAAACGTACGTATATATTTGAATATCTGCCTTCAGAGTCGTATGCTGCATACCCATTCCCATTACAGAATTGGGATCTTAACAATACGCGACAGAAGTTACGAGCGGGTGTCACATGTGGTACATAATACCGTACATCGTTACATCAACTGTCGTCATATTTCTTTTCTTGTCACATTTCAGACCACTGAAATACGTGTACCCAAATTACAAGTCCGCAGAACAGGTAAGATGGATTATTATCTGTAACTGTGTACTTCCGTTTGCAACCTGCATCAGCATGTTAGTTGTGTTATAACGATTTGCCACACTAGATCTAGTGTGACACATCAGCCATAAGTTGCATTCCGAACATAAGCTATCGCTCGTTGCGCAATCACTATAACTGTTTATTTATGCATTTTTATCCACGTAAACAGCAACACTGCTATTATGCCTCACTGGTGTCCTCATTTACAATATCGTATCCGTTACCTTGCAAGTATTCTTCGATGACAAGCCATCCATATGGACAATGAAGATCAGTGAACGAAGATTTAATTTGCACTGTCAACCAATTTCATGGGAAGAAACATGCATACTGATCTCAACGACCGCGTTGAACATTTAGGAATATGGACAAAAATGTGCATGTATTTACAACGTTTCATTGTTGCTTGTATTGTAGCATTGGCGGATCGCCCGGTGGATTAAGGACAATTGTGGATGCGGTGGAGCAATTATATGGGAAGAAGTGAAAGAATAATGCGTAGTAGTTGAGAGAAATCGGGTGCGTACGTGGGCTTTTGCGAACTAAAACGATTTTGGGGTCGGCCCCCATTTTGCCCCCATGGGTCCCACTGGGGTCTCAACAGTCAAATCTCATGTTTACCCCCCTGCCAGCCTACAAAGTCCTCCCGGGGTACGCTAAGGGACCATGTGTGCGTGCTATTTGGGCATATACCTGCATTCGTCTTCGCAAGAAGAATCAAAATTTCTGCTGCCCGCTTTTGTTCATATTCCAGTGCGAAACAAGTGCGAGACAGTTCATCCAATGTCAGGACCTTATCAAGTCTGAAACCTCCCTAAAACTGATAAGAATTTTGCAGGATATAACGCCACTTGAAGGGGAAGGTCGAAACTGCTTACTATGTAACACTGTTGCCTCCAGGCTTATGGTCCAGTTCGCATTCAAACAAGGTGCGATGATGTTCAAGGATAATTAATTGGGTCCAGCTGAGTGTGTAACTTCGTCTTGCTGTATCACACCCGAGGATGTAAACGTTCCTTCTGAAAATACCAACGACATAACGGAGGACAACATGCTCGCTGACTCGAATAATCTAACATTGGATCTTGACAGTTCCAAAAATCCGCCCTACGAAATGGGTGCCCGTGTCGGGCAGTCAACTTGCAAACAACAACATGTAAATAAATGTGCCCATATTGAACCAAATGGGACGGCTAGGTTTTAACCTGTCTACACTGTGGCCGGATCAGACAAAGTAAGGCTCCGACCATCTACCAGTCTGAAACACGCCGGCATTCTAACTTTAAATTCACCCCGAAGGAACCCAACAACCGGCCACCAGTGGAACACCGGTGCTAACAAACCCTCCTCAATTCACTATCCTACGAGTCGCTCGTGTTTACCTCCTGCGCATTACAAGGGAAAAAATAAGCATGGTACCCCAAACCCATACCCAGTGAAAAAAGGATGTATCTATTACCAACCCCTAATCTTAGGCCACTTCCCATCACACACCTTTTGATGCAAGACTTAACCAGAACCCCATTGTTACCACCGGAGTCGCTTGTCCCACGCTTAACACCCCTTTAATACGGATAACCCCCATACTATGAATGCTCACGCAAATGCAACCCGTGATCCCTTCGCTGACAACGTGCAGGTGGGTATGACCAATCCATTACAACCTTGCCCTTTTTTAGTGGGTCAAACACCGTTCAAACCTCTCCTGTCCAGTCCACCTCCCATATCCATATTGCCCCACCACACCCTACTGACACTTTTCCAACACTTTCTGTCATGGAGTCAGACGCAGGCGACACTCCGTTAGTCATCGATGCGCTTACTATGACCGCATCAGACAATGTGACGTCACCAAATTCCTTGAATCACAAATACCATTCTGTTCTGGACGTTTTGTAGGTTCAAAAACGATGTTGAATAGGGAAAATGCACTAAGTTTATTGCTTTTGAGTGCACGTTCACTAGTCAATAGAACGCATATTTTTAGATCTTCCATCTTCTTGTATACTCCTTACATTATTCTGGTCACTGAAGCTTGGTGTATCCCTGGGAATTCAAACACACAACTAATTGTTTCGGATTATCATATGTGCCGTAAAAATTGCGGTACAGAACGTGGCGGTAGATGTTCAATTTACATAAAGGAGGAGTATTCTGCAACCATACTTCATGAGCCGTGTCCTCATAGGATTGATGACTCGTTGTGGCCGTCACTGTCAACTGAATCTTGTGAACTACTCTTAGGATGCGTCTACTGACCACCTAACGCCACTAATGACTACATTACTAACCTTATTAACGGATTGAATTATGTATCAACATTGCCTACACGGTACAAAATAATTGTTGGAGATTTCAATATGCCCAATGTCTCTTGGACCTCTTTCACAGCTCCTGCAAATCAAGCAGAGTCTCTCGCATGTGTCCAACTTAATGGTTGGCGCCAGCACGCTTTACCGCCTACCAGACCGGACCACACTTTAGACCTCATTTTTACAACAGGTATCTATTCTGCTACAGTATCCGTCCTAGAACAGTTTCCAGGAAGTGATCACAACGTGGTCAACTTCATGTTTGACCTAAAAGCTGTAAAAATGTCGAACATAATATTTTACCGCCAAGTAACATTCATCGACTGGAACATGTTCGCCATTCTGTTGAGATCGTTGGAGTGGGACACATTCCTTCTGACCTCTGACCCTAGTATTGCAACCGAAGTATTTAGTAAACACTTCAGAATTTGCATGAATATGTTAGCCCCGGAAAGATCAAAACGCTGTAATATGTGTGGTAAGTGCAGGATTCTCACTCCGAAGGGGAAATATAAGCTCAAAAGTCCCAATGGAAAACGCATGATTTCTCCCTTATTGTGCAAACGCATAAAATGTATGACACTATAGAATTTAGAACCAAAATGGTCCATCTAAATGAAGAACATCGTGCACTTAACAGCAGACAGAAGAGCTATGAGTTGATGCAGTTATTGAAACGCAGGAACTGTACAAGAGACCCTACCATCTCAATAGTTACACTACAGAAGAAAAATAAAATAGATGATCCCGTAACATTCATATTTTGCTCCTTCCTTCAGCATTGAAGGAAATATATTTTCTCTGCTTCTCCCTGTAAAAATAAGTACGCTCCTTATTTACGTTTTTGTTAATACAGTAAAAATACGCTATCAGTTGGCCACTGTCAAACCTTCTTGTCTTCCTGGTACAGACGGTGTCCACCCTGTTGCTCTCAAACACGGAAGGGGGGTGACATTCCTCTCCTTCTGCTCAATATTCATACACTTTTTCTAACATTAGGCTCTTTTCCTCTCTAATGGAAAAATACTATAATTAAGCTCCGTTATAAAGGTGGCTTGCAATAAGACATCAACTATTATTGCCCAATTAACCATAATTCAATTTGTTCCAGAGTGTTGGGAAGCATAATAAAATGTCGCATGGTTGAATTCCTTTCATCACAAAATCGTAAAATCCATTCCCAGCATGGGCTCCTCAGCAAACGTTCGTGCATGACGTGTCAGCTGGAAATCTTTAATCATGTTACAAAATCTGCTGATTCTGGGAATGCAATTATTATTATCCTCTTGGATATGCAAAAAGCTTTTGATCGTGTGCCTCATAAGCATCTTCTGATCAAAATGGCATCTTTCGGTATACGCGACCCATTGCTCAGCTGGTTCGCTTCATACCCTAGACACCGCACACAAACAATGAAAATAGGAGATGGCAGCTCGACGCCCAGACCAGTCACCAGTGGAGTGATTCAAGGAAGCGTCCTGGGACCGTTACTCTTTCTTATGTATATAAACGATGTATGTGAAGTTATCAAGCATGGCAAACTATTTCTGTTCGCTGATGACATCAACCTTGCCTACACTTTTCCCCATGGCGATCTCAACTCTTGTTTAGGAAATGTACGGGAGAACTTCATGTCATTAGAGTCTTGGTGTAAAACTTGGCTGAGGAAATTTGTGGCCAATAAATCCAACATCGTTACCTACGTTTGTCGTAGACCAGAGGGCTTTATAATGCTGGATGTTCATGGCATTTTAACTGCCAACTCATTCCGCGACCTGGGCATATGTTACTCAAGTTCATTCAATTTCGCACAAAATATATCCTTCCTAGTGGCTAAAACTAGATGAACGATTTGTCACAAAGCTCTAGTTCTTCCTCCTGCAGCCCGACTACACCCTTATAAACTGTACGTACGACCCTAACTTGAGTATTGTACGCTCATATATAGTCACTTGCGTAGGTCTGATAAGCTAGCTCTGGAAAGTCTCCAACGTGCACTCACGAAAGATTTGGTGGACAATCCGTCTTCTCTGAACTACAGATAACGCCGCCAGACGCTTGCACTGGATCCTCTTTGCGGTGTCTCAAGCTGAACCTTGCACTCATGTATAATCTGGTTTAAGGCAATAAGCTCACTGTCAAATTCGCGATTCGCCTAAAAAATGGCACGAAATACAACAACAAGGACAAAGAGTTTACTCTGACAGCTCTAAATCCTATAGAAAACTGCGTTCAAATTTTTTCCCAGTAAAATATTCTTACATTTGGAACAAACTTTCACATGCAATTAGAGTTGGTAAGAATATACATCAATTCAAACGAAGCTTAGAAACTTTCCTGACATTAACAAACGTCACGTCTATTTTCAAACTCTGTCTGTCTGAAGACGACATTTTTGAAAACGGACTTAATAACATCTGAACAGCCAGTCTAATTTGGTAACATTTGAGGGGCAAACTATACCACATGATACAACACCACATACACTTCGAGCTGATCAAAGCTATCAGTTTCGCCATTCAAGGTATTTCTCAATTTTGAAGCTTATTATTACTTCAGCAGGATTGAACTTGTACATAGTTATGTCCAAAACTTGCAGCTGAACAGCAAAACTATAGCTGCTTAGCCATCAAAGGGCCATCGTCAGTTGGACATTTGGACCGTCATGCCTGAGGCTGGTCAACACTGGATTTGTGCTCAAACTGCCCATTTTTGACCATCCCTCTGCAGCTCCAGTTGTTGTCGTTTATTAGGCAGCTCATCACATTGACCGATGTCCACGTTCCGGTACACTGGATGGTGACGGTTGCTGTGACGTAGTCAAATAGCTTAGATCCTGTTTTCCGCGCTTGAAGCCAAATCGCCTTTCGAAGAAATGCAGGGCACATCACCTCTGTGGTCTAAGTTGACGTACTTAATGCACGACACACCAATATATCGAGACCTTGGAGCACTAGAGCGAAAGAAGTTACCACAAGATAGGCTTTTGGGTAATATACACCATGAAATAATCTCGTAATATGAGTTCAAACTGTTTTTAAAGCAGTGCCTTTCAAAATCAGAAGACCTGGGGATATGATGAAAACTTATGCCTGCCATCGTGAAAAATTTTGTGCTGCTACCATTCTAAGTTGGATCGTCTAAACGTGAACTGGATTGAGCGTCTAAAAGTTTTGAACTGGTCGCTGAGCCAGTCGTTTGGAAATGAGGAGGTGAAAGCTCCACCAATAGATCGGAAACCGGACTATGTTCGCTGAAGCTGGACAGAGAAGTTGAAAGCCAAGTTGGGTAGTGTGTTTCAGAAGGATCTTGTTCGATGTAACAAAGCGAAAGCAGTACTGAGCTTACCTCCAGGCGTTTCATGGTGCAAGCGACCTGTACAATATGCTGTTTTACCAATTGTGAATGAAGAGTTGGAAAGGTTGCATAAGTTCGGGGTTATCTATTCGGTCAGTTGCTTTGTTCAAGCAGCCTCTATTGACGACGTCGATGGAAGGGCAGGCCGGATGTTGATTGACGCGATCATCAATTGGACGCGACCATCGAGTGGACGCGATTTATTTTGCATGCGGCAGTGTTGTCGATTAGCTTACGTCATCTGAGATCAACGGAAGGGTTAGAATGTGATAGAAAGTCGATACCGTCGAGTGGCGTCTGTATTTAAGAAATAAAGCGTATCCGTTGGAAACCTCGTCGGAGACCGAGGTCGACATTGGGAGATTGTTCCTCAAACTACAAGCCTGTAAGTCTGGTCTGCTATCTTCAAAGTGTTTAAAGAGAACTTAATGAAGAGGATAGAGGAACACGCCACTAAATTTGGACTGGTGACGGTCCAGCAGCATGGCTTTGCAAGTAAGCCGTCTTGTCTTTCTAACTAACTGGCTTTCATAGATGAGATCACTTTACGGCTCTAAAGGGGAAAATTGTTGAAGTTTGCTGATTGGACCTTAAGAAGGCCTTCGACTCGGTGAATCACAGACTTTTGATGTTGAAATTGGAGTCGTCTAATATATCTCCCGGTGTTTTGAGCATCAGTGAAGGCGTTCCTGCAGAATGGGAATTTCTATGTGCGGATGGAGGGCTCCAAGCCTCACATTGCACATGCCATCAGTGGTGTTTCATCAGCATCCTCATCTGTCGCTCGTATACATGAGTGATTTGGTCGAGAGAATCAGCAGTTTCGACCGCATGTTTGCAGACTAATTGAAAATCGTGGGACGCCCAAACTAGCTTTCGATGCAACGAGACCTCGAGGAAACCCACCAGTGGATAGTTGATTAGGAATTCACGGTATATGCTGCGAAATGTACACACATTACGAGGGCCAGGACTGAGGACTTTCTCAGATGGATAGCCGAATCGGCAAATTATGCTCATTCCGATAACTACTTAGATGATGCACCTAATAATTCAGGTTCCCCAGCAATTCAAAACGCCCACTCACTGTCTGTTTGCATTCCTTAAAGCAAATCGGACATTCTCCCAAATGAAGAGGACAGTGAAACCACAAAACACAGCGTCTTTGTACCCGCGTATGAGATTTACCTGTGACCACATCTGAAGCACAATGTACAGGCGTCGTGTCCTTGTTTGACCAAGGATGCTCAGGTTTTAGAGAGGGTGCAACGTAGGTTTGCCAAGTACTTCGTAGAACTTCAGGGAGTGGAGTATTGCAACAGACTTGAAAATCACAATCGCTCCTTTTTATAATGAAGGCAGAGAAAAGAAGAACTTAAACATCTTTAAGATCACGAGGCGTGAGTGTGGCCATTTACTTGCAGAAAAAATTCATCACACCTCGAACACAAATTGAAGTTTGTGAAAAAAAGAGCTACGACTCAAATCCTAGCTAAGTTTTCTCATATAGAGTTGTGAGTAGCTGGAACAAATTACCATCCGAAGTGGTTTTGGCCACCACGGTTATCGAATTTAGGCGTAAGCTTGATGCGTAATGGTTGTCACTTTTTCCTCATCTGCAATGATGATAAGGTGACCAGGATTTACTCAGTGCGACGGCATTCTTCCATTGCCGCTGTCCTCATCTCCGTTGTGCTTCTCAGCACTTTCATGTTACCTGCTACAGACAATCGACGTGAGAATTCTTCGTTTGGTTATTTGCTTCTTCTTTGCTGTCTTTCCGTCCTCGTAACCAGAACATTTGCGTTCTACCATCCAGGGACCTAAAAGAGATCATGATGACACTGACACTGGCTTCGATCATGTCTGCTAACCTGAGCGTACAATGTTTGCTGGAGAAGATTCCCGTAAGGCTCCAATCAATCATTCAAACATCCGGCACCGAAGAGATCGCTTGCTTGATTCAGATGAGGATATGATCAGGGATATTCTTGCTGTCCATTTAATGATAAACAGTGTTCCACGTACCATCGAAGATGTCGGAGCAAAATTAAGGTAAAGTCTTTCTTCACTTGCCGCGGCACGGTGGAATCACCGCAGTTCACTGGTGCAAGAAAATGGGTATCAAACTGCTACTAGCCTTAAGACCTGTGAAACAAACCGAGCTCAACCGAGCTAACTTTTGGACCAGCGACATATTTGAATCTCTGACGTGAGAGAGGATATTGTAACGTGCGGCCGAAACCAGCAAGGGCGCACAGGTTGAATTTGAATTGTGTAACGGAGCGTGCTGGTGTGTTGTCCGCGCCGTTTTAGTTTTCGTTTGTGTAAGTCGTGTGCATGGCTTACTGGGCATCTGGCTCATGTTGGTTTGTTTTGTTTCTTATCACGGGACTGTTGCCGAACCCCCTACTTCGGAAGAAAGCAGTCCCCTGGCGTCTCCACGTGACCTCAAACTTGGTCCGTAGGCGTACCGGACAGCCCGAGTGGAGACGGCCGGCTTGTATGTCACAATATTCATTTTCGAATTGCGCACTTAATAAAGCCTGAATTTTTTGGCTCAGTCATTCATCAACATAGCCCGCTGCTGTCCCCATTGAAAAGATTCACAAAACATTGAAAACATCATCCTAGCGGACCGAAGGCCAACTGAGCAATTGCGTGTTAATTTTTGGCGTGAAGATAAGGGGCGATAATATTGCCATAATCCACTTACACGAAGTATCAGCTCTGAAGTGCAACGTATGCCGGAAATTGCGGCAACATATGGCGGGAAGAAGTCGCATGATACTGCTGTATCATTTACGTCTCATTCAGTTTGGCAGTTCAGCATCTATTCGAGATACCACAGTGGATTGCCGTACATTCCCAGGCAAGTTCTTCTTACAACCGTTATCATCACGTTTGCTCATGTTGTCAGTTTCACACTTCCTTTTAGACCCCCACCAACAGAATATTTCTCAGTAGACCTTAAACTAAGAATTATTATTATCGAGCACCTTAGCCGGTTTAGCTTCTTTCTTGTTGTTGAGGTTGCTGCCTACTTTTGATGGTTAACGATTGTTATGTTTTGTAGAAAGCCGGTGACCACGTTCCCTCTCTTCATTTATTCCCTCCGCGTTGGTCCTTCTTACTGCACTCGAAATTTTCTTAATAATGATTGTGAGTCGTTCTTGCAAAGATTGACACGGCCGTTTGAACTACGTGCGCGACAAGTTTCTCCGAACGTTCTACTTAATGCATTACCAAATTTTGATATCGCTTAATTGCAGAAACTTGTTATCCCGTGTTTTCTTCCTTACTTTTGGACCCTTGCCTATGTGTACTCTAATTTCATTTGCGCTTAAGAGCTCCGCCACTAAGTCACTGTTGCACTTGATCGTATATATGTGGACCGTTAATCTTGAAACTTGGGCATGTGATGGATTTAATATCAAGGTCTGTTGTCACTTTCCTCTATTTAGTTTATACTGAATTTCTTTTGACTTAGCAACTTATTCATAAGAAAGTCGTCAATACAACCGTCGCCCATTTTAGATCCAAACCGGTTGCTCAGTGGGCTCAGAAATTATACCCGCTTGTTGCTTGCAAATACATAAATTCCCGATCCAACCTATCGAAAGACGTTGAGATTAGACTGAGCGGTAAGCGAATAACCGCTAGACGTCCGTGCTTAACACATAACCCTAGCCAGGATTTAGTTGATCTTGATTTCTGTTTACATGCATCCTCAGGTTAACACTTCCCCACCATACCTTAGTCTCGAGCCGGCGCTTAACAAAACGCATTACCATTTAGTCTAATCGGTTTCGTAAACACTCGCCGCGTGTAATCGGTAGACCGTGAATATCTTTGTTATCTTTCAGTTGAAAAATATTTTCTAGCTACTGAAGTTGTTGAAATTTTGCGAAATGTTTCAGTTCCTGAAATCTTATAATTCTGTTACCTGGAAGTTTCCTTGTTTCAATCTTCTGAAGACGTAAGCAAGGAACGTGCGGTAGTTCAGTAGCATAAGGACTAATGGAGAAATAACGAAAAATTGCATTCTACGTTATTTCGGAGGATTGATGTTAAAATATGATGAGAATCGATGTCATAGAAGTGGAAACATATGCTCTTGTTTGAATTTGAATGTAATTGAGCAGGAAAACGTGAATATAATTTCGACAATTGAACCGTTGTTAAAACATGAATACTAAAACTCCAAACTTATAGTACGCCTATGAAGTTATTTCAGCGTAGTAGAGTGCACAAAACTGGACAAGTAAGTGGTGTTTTCTTGGTTATATTCGCCACGCTTTACCATTCGCTGCTACCATTGTTGCAAACTTTTCCATAAAATCATGGCGTACGCTGGAATGGATACCTGCTGAACAATTAACATCAAGGGACACATCCAGCTAAAAATCTCACGAAACTCATAAGTGCTCCGTCCAATTTTCCTACCGTACGAGCTTAGAGAAACCATACCTTATGCTGAAACACATTGGTAGACGAGCGAAGTCACTGGGGACAAAATCGCGGGGATAAAAACGTTATTCGTCTAGTTGATGATTGTAGAAAAAGGTTATACTACCCCCACTTTTTCAGCACAGAATATAGCCTTTGGTCTTCACATGTTATGGGTGTCCTCCCGGATGATTCAAACCGTGTACCTTACGAAGTCTTCATCGTCATGTCGTTCATCGCATCTGATATCTGCAGAAAAGCTGTGTATGCATATATGAAGGACCTCGCCCTCTTCAATAATATCAACAGGATAATTGTTCCAGGTTATGTTGATTCGCGCTTTATTCGGCCCAGGTTCAAGCAGTACACTGTCAGCGTACCGGTATAAATCGACATCTGTTTTGGATGGGGTGCAGGACTTGGTTCTCGTAATCACTGGGGAAGTGCGAACAACGGCTGAAGTTGAGGAAACAGACAACATTAAGACTTCAACTCGTGCATTTACCAGGTGACTTAGGTTGAAGCTGCTTGCCACAGAGTGTATACTCGCTTATGTCTACCATTTGGATACATTTAAAGTGAAAAATCTGTTGATCGGCATCACAACAATAGCTGTCCATCTGTACCGAGTCACCGCAGCGTCCACACGGCAATTTTATTCTAGGCTTCATCACCTACCTCATCTACATACTGTTGTAGATGAGCTCATGGGGACGTTGTACGAAGGTAAGCCAGTTTTAGCAACTTCCACTATTTTACTGTCAAACGCAATGATGCTGTTGAAGCAGGTCACCGTCATGCAGTTGATGCAATCATGCGGTTTTCCAAGTACATGATGCTGGGTTTTATAGTAACGGTTGAAATTGGCTGCAGCAAAAAGCCAAAACGGCGGGCCCACCAACCGTCGAATTGGCAAGTTGTACTCTGCCAACCATCGCTCATGAATGGGGACGTATACTCTGTAAAGGAAAATAAAAACCTTGCCGTAGGGGCAGAAATGTTTTCAGAAAACCGACAGAATGGGTATGCATGGAAGCCACATTGAACAGTAAAAAGTACATTCACATGTGCCCTGTACGCTATCTACAACGAAGGCGGCGCAATGTTGTTGCACATGAAGCTGCAATGTTCAAGGTGGTAACTAGAGAAGCGCTTACCTTGCACTCAGCTACTGATTCAAAAGGGAGTCTTGAAGTCCTTCCCTTCAGATGTTTTTGGACAAGGTCACTTGCGAACGTGGTAATTCTGTGAAGAATGTTCTTCACGTACCAGTCAACATCGGCGGTCTAACGACAGTCGCATCCATAGGTCGTTTGGATTTCATACTCTCGCATCAGCCACTCGCTGTGGGTCCATATTTTTTGAATGGCAACAACTAGGAAGTCTCTTGGGCACGTTCTCTCCTTCAACCTTCCGTTTGCGTTCTCCAGCCTATTATTCGTTCGATTGTCAAAGTGGACATCTTTTTGCGTAAGGATGGTCCACTTCCGCTTGGTATACAGCCAGTCACACAACAGGTAATTCAGAAACTTCCTATCCGTTCGGTCGAGGATATACGAATCACGTTTGAACCTACGGTAAACAGTGTAACAGTGTAACTTACTTTTCCTCATTGTCTACCGTAGTCATTCGGTGGAAGAGATAACCAGTGCTTAAAGGTTTTGTCTTTTAACAAATATGACGGACGAATTTTACCCATTAACATGCTTACGTACGGCATCACGTACATGAAATTAACACAACAGGATGTCGCAGCCAAACACCACATGGGCTGCCCTCATTTGCGCAGCCGTTTTATCCATGACAATGGTTTCCACCGCGATCTGCTCGCCCACCACTTTCCGAAAAACTTGGGCAGTCTGCGTGGTGAAGCACTATGAGCACACCTGTACATCACGGGCCAGCCGTGTCCCATACCGTCCGTTACGAGGAACTGATATAACTTCTAGCTTCGAAAGTATAAGGAAATATATAATTACATACTTGTGCCTGATGTTCTGTGAGTGACATCCACACGCACAACGTGCGGGAAATGTCGAAATAATTCAGTCTGCGTCCGTTGGGCAAAGCAGATATGCGTATATCTGTTACCTTCATCCCGCATGGTACGCACCACACCTCATGGTTGGCGACATCCGAAATGGATCAGCCTGTCACAGTGGTCGGAGCCAATAGACGCCTGCGCTTCAAACAATAACCCCAAGTGGCTTGCGCTGCACCACTTGCAGCTTCACTCACATACCACGTATCCGGTGTAAACCCGAAGGAATGAGACCAGTAGGTGTGTAAGTGAGGTCTTTGTGTCCAGCCGGCCAAAGTTGATTAGCCAATTGAATGGCTAGCACGAAAAGGAAACCCTTATCTCTCGGGACGTAAACAGAGGGACTGCATTGCCGAGGTCTATACTAAGAATAAAGATATGTGAAATGTAATATAAGAAGCATTTCGGTATAACAGTGCATGATAGTGCAGTCCAGAGAAGATAAAGTTGAAAAACAAAATTCATAGTTGAACTACAAAAAGATCAGACAAACGATTCATCATCCAATACACCAACACGGCTCAAGGAAAGAATGGGTAGAAGATTACAGACACTCAAGTTTCTTGAAAGAGGAGTGGGTTAGCTACCCAACGAGCATAATCTTGGTTGATGCAGTAATTAACAAAAGTAACAAAAGTAGAATGAATATATTGATATGATATAACTGAGCCCAACGTACTAGTCGTCCCTTCGCCGACGGTGCACTATGAGTACGCTGGTGACCTACTAATCCAAGGCTGTCAGCGCAATCGCGGCCGCATACATCGCAGCACCATACAGTCATGTCACCACGACCTATGACACTGATGGTTCCCTTGAGTACCACGCGCCTTCGCTCTCGGCCAGGCAATAACTGCCCGTTGAACCCGCGGACGCCCGTCCGAATCGTACTCCTCCAGACAGTCCGGTTCAACGCTAAGTCTTCCCAGCATCTAAAATTACCACACCTATCACACTAATCACCGACAGCACCTCATCAAGGTTCTCCAATGTTCCGTGACTAATCTCACATAATGAGTTTACTTGAGGTTGCAGGCTTTAACTTGCGGCGGATGCTTCCAACGTCAGCGGTTGTGATAAACTTCCTGTAAACATCCTCTACATACTGCTTAATGTCAGCAGTTGGTGCATTGTATTGGAACAGGCACCTACATTCGTTCAATTCACTGACGGTGAGTCCACGATTCGTAGGATGGGATTCATATAGTAGACGACTGAGAGGGTGGTTGTGCTTCAACTCGAAAGAGCTCACAACCAGACAGGCATCACTCCGGACCACATGAAACCGTGATCTGCAACACGTGTCGATAGAAAAGACTAGTTAAAACTAACAACAGTTAACACACTAGACACGTCGTACACCCCTACATACACTCCCACGCCATTTATACTTCGTACAACGGTAATAAATCTGCACAGTTTTCAAGAAAACATGTCACCCTACCCTGTCATACTTCCAAGCGGTTTTCGGCCTACGGCTCGTCCGACGAACGTAAATAATGCCCACATCCTCCACGTACCTCTGAAGACACTCCTGGAACTGTGAGAAAGTGTGAAATTCACGATTCTCAAACATCGTCTTGAAAGTCGCAATATAATCCATTTCCTACAAATAAAAAAGCAAATAAAAACAAAATAATCAACGAATAGAAAAACTAAATTAAAAATAGCCCAAGCATCCTTGTGTTAACATTGTCACGCGCAATCGACCACAACAACAGCGGCCATACTGATTTTCGAAAAGCAACTACGATAAGGTCGTTTTCAATCAACGGTCATTTTAAACTAAGGGATGTGAGCCTGTGACGCCGATTTCGACGATTCCACTTTCTGCACCAAGTACCAAGCTAATAAAACGATTTTTTCCGGTAAAAAAATTTCCCCGAACACGACAGCTCAGTAACTCACGGTCTACGACTAGCATTCAAGCAAACACTCCACCCGTATATACCTGTGAAGTCTATTTGATGATGGTCGGCCGCCGCAGTAAAGCACCAGCCTAGGGCTTCTGCGAGTGCTGCACACG
This sequence comes from Paragonimus skrjabini miyazakii, assembly GCA_014338405.1. Taxonomy (NCBI): domain Eukaryota; kingdom Metazoa; phylum Platyhelminthes; class Trematoda; order Plagiorchiida; family Troglotrematidae; genus Paragonimus; species Paragonimus skrjabini miyazakii. Next base: position 8,640 of record JTDE01007444.1, on the reverse strand, counting down.
CTATTAGTGTGACACAAAGTTCCCGTTAGACCAACACCAACAACAACGTCCGCTCTCCACTACTGCTGACCATCTGCCGAAATGTACCTGTTAAACTGTATATCCCGTCCGGAAATCCGCTTCTCAAGCGGACTTGGCGGTCGATGCCGAACAACTAGTCGGCGGAAGTTTCGACAATGAGGCTAGCACAGCACCTTCAGGGAAGCAGGTAAGAACCGTTAACCATGAGATCTTGTGGACCGTTGAATGCTGTCTGTTACCGCTACGGGCTAATTCCGCTATTTCAGACACAGGAACACTGCCAACCGATCCCACTGAGACCGTGCATTTCCAAGCCATTAAATGGAAACCCAAGAGACAGACATGCAAAAACACATTGCTGGAGCCAGTAGACTCAGACACGGATCCTGAACTCCCCCAACGCCTGCATTCATTACAACTAATTCTTTTTATTAGTAGGACATATGGCACGGATGGTTCATTTCAGGGTGTTCTCTCACAAATCGCACGGCACAATCTCTTGTAAAGTGCATTAAAGATTGAGCGTCAAGCACTTCCGCTTAGAGAACAAGATGACCCCAGCCATTGGCAGAATGTCTGTAAAGCATCCCAACCTCAGCCAAGGGGCAAACCTGTACTTCGCAAGTTGCGTAAAATCAATCAGAATGGACGACTCCGTCCAATCCGCATTACTTTCGATAACCTTCAGGATGTTGAGGATGTATTTTTGACGCCTCCCTGTCCCCATTCACATCCTGGAAGCTCTGTCAGAGACAGGCCTGACTTCTCCTGGGGAGTTGGGGAGCGTGGAGATTAGTGGACAACAACCCTGGTACACCCCTTTTCGATGGTATCTGTAGCCTGATACTCCACGTCATACTCGAGCTGCTCACCACCGGCAACTTCGTGGCGCGTAAGCACGTTATTAGCGAATAGAAATTTGTGCTTGGTAAGCTTTCTATCAGCGTTTAAGATTGTGCACCCAGGTCCATCTGTAAAATGCAAGGCCTCTACTCATCTGACCTTCATCCAAACGTTCAAACTAATGAGGATCACACTACTGAGCGAGAAGATGCTATCAAAATTTCTCTAGACAAGGGGAGCTGCCGAATCTGCTGCAGCTGCACGAGTATCCCGAGATAAACGTGGCCGCCTTTCGCTCAGTTGGCCTAATTAGTGGAGTGGAGAATGAACCACTTACTGTCTCAACACAATGGTTCCAGGCCCAATACACAGCTATCCTTCGAGCAGTTGCATTCAAAAATAGTCGTGTGTTAATAACCAGGGATTTCATCTGTTCGAACACCAAATTCTTCAACTGGGTAACTTCTGGCACGCAGGCTGTTGAGTTCTACAGACCCACGGTGGAGGTCGGCCTAACGAAACGTGTGCAGCAATGCACTTGCTACAGGAAAGTGCACGATCCATCTCATCTAGGCTTATGCCTCATTATTAAGTCATACATGGCGGACATTGTTGAGATCTACGCCCTCTAAGCGCTAGTGATTACGAGGTTGTTTGTCTCAGGCTGATCTGTGACGTTGAGATTAATCCACACACTAAACCGCGTCGTCGAAACTTCTTCCGAGCCGACTTCCATCTAATCCGTAAGCGTTTAACGGAGACGCTGCTGTCCTCAACAGAAACATTCGCCACTCCCAAGGAACACTGCGGCTATATCATCAACAGGTTGAATGAAGTGATTGAGGAGGCAGTACTTTTCTTTCTGCTGAAAATGAGTAAAAGTGAATCACAACTGAAACTTTAGACGAAACGCCCCATACAGTAGGAGGAAGATCAGTGGCTTTCTGCTATCTGGTGAAAGGGACACACGCAGCGATTAGGAAAACGCTCGGAATCGGTGCATAACACCAGTGCGAGCACACCGTCGCGATCGTCAATTCACTCTCAAAGAGGCCATCGCTGACTTCCAAAATGGTCCTGTGGGTATGTCGCGTCCGTTAAGAAATCTCAATCAGCCGTACCATCACTAACGGGGCCATCTGGTTTGTCAGCTAGCAATCAAAGGACCACCGAGATACTCCACTCGCAATAAGTAACAACCTTTGACGACCAGAACAACGTGAAACAACCAGAAGGTCTGAGTTACGCCACTGCAGACGAAATCTTCCCCAATTTCTCGGAGCCTAATGTTAGAGCTAAGTCGCTGTGATTGAAATCTGATAAATCACCAGGCTTCGATTGTCTACCGCCCATCATGCTTAATGGATATGTCGCGCGGCCAGTTGTTCCATTTTTGGCGCTGTTTCGGGAATCGTATTTCTCAGGTACCCTTCCCAATACCTGGAAGCATGATGTTATCACGCCATCTACAAAAGCGGCGACAAAACCGATGTAGTCAACTGTCGCGTAATGAGACTGCTCTCAAGTGTCCCCAAAGTAATGGAAGGCAGAGCAGCCGGTAACTTAACGGCGCGACTCCGATCCACTAAACTGCTAACGAACCATCGGCGCGGATTCTGACAGGGATATTCGTGCACCACCCACCTGCTAACAGCAGTGAACTCTTGGATTAGAGACGCAGAAGTGCATCACCTAGTGGATGTTGCTTTCCTAGACCTTGCTAAGACTTTCGATGGAATATGTCACCTCCTTTTATTTAATAGGCTACTAGTTATGAGTGACGACTGTCAGCTATGTAAATGGATACAACGCTACTAATCAGACAGGATGAACATTGTACGGGTCAACGGCATGCTGTCTGCGATCTACGAGACCCCACAGGTGCTTCGCAAAGTACCATACTAGACGCTTTGTTGTTTCTACAATTTGTAAACGACCTACCGGCCGTTAGTCAATCCGCCTGCTGATGTAGGGGGAAAACACTACAGTATGGCGTGCTCTGCGCTCTGCAGAAGACTGCTCTCCTACAGCGGGATCTTGACGCAGTGTGTCCGTGGTCAGTAAAGTACAGCCTCCCAGTCAATACTAGTAAGTCGGAAATAATGTATGTAGAGCACGACAGCAGCATAGTCCACTAGATTGGAAGACAACTGTTTGCTGCTGTTCTCCAAGAGGAACATCCCGTGATTCTACTTTCAGCGCCAATACACTGGCAATGACAGAGAAGGCAAATGGCAGGTCGGCGGCCCTCAGTAGAGTAACAAGGGAATTTCCAACAATATATTCGGCAATGACGGCCTTTGTATAAATTGGGCTTGAATGCCCTTCCGAGTGGAAAACGGTCATTTTTGCAAGAATCCTCGATTTTAAATATTTTTGGAAACGTTAAGGTCAAAACTTCAGGCAAAGCAGCCACAGTTCACCAACTGCAATTAAGCAGTCTCAATGAGGAAATTAGAACACTTTAAACGGGTGCCAATTTTGTGGTGAAAAGTTTCCTCACTTTACTCGTAGAAACAACCTACTATTGGCGTTAGCCCATTTTTTAAGTCTTATAAATGAGACTATTACATTTTTCGAGATGAAATATGGCATTTTGTAATTTGAGAGTGCCTAATTTTGAGGCGTTTTCATGATATCGTCGAAATGAAAATGTCCCACCACACGACGATGGCACTATACTTCAACAAGACTAATAACATATTTGATATTGAAGCATGTATAAAGACGTTTCCAATCTCCTTGTCTATACCATGTTTATACTATTTCTCTGTTTTTGAAGGTCCTCCAGTAAATACTGGCCGATGAAACGTTGTTTCTGGGAATGGTGAAAAATGACCGCATGATGTAGCAGCTTCCACCTTTGGTGTGCATGGCACGGCGTAGAAAAATGGCATTAATTTTTAATCTGTCAGTGAAAAGCTTTAGAAGTTCTGTTCACTCCATCGCATTGTTTCCATCTAGACTGAGGTCGCGTAGCGTTCATACAAAGGAGTCTACGGAGACAGATTAAATCAAGCTGCCTGTCGATCATTGGGAGGTATATTTTTCAGCCAGTCATCTTATGATGTTTGGAACGCCGAGTATCTATCGCGGTGCAGAAAAGTATTCCGATTGATATGACAACCAACTGAATCATAGATGATAATTTGCATGCACCCCGAAAGCTTCAAATACAAGTTTCACATCACTTCCCGCACGTGTTCGTTCTCCAAATTGTTCATGGTAGATGTGGCTCGAAATGAGCAGCTACAAAAATGAGCGCATAGTGTATACTTAGTCTTTGCTCATAGCGTAAGTAAACTGGTCGGCGCAGCTACCAGCTTGCTTGCTCTTCTACGTATGGCGGTTGCTGGCAAGGCATCGGCCATGTCCACAGCTCGAACTGAGAAAGCCGCGAAAAAAAATAATGGACTGGGCACTCTGGGAGAGGAGGCTTGTTTTGTGTAGACGACTTCCGACTACCCACTTTTCAGGTGATCAAGCCAGGATGGTGTTAAACACCTCATTCACTTCAGGTTCAACAAAATTGGTTTCTGCCGGCAGACTGCTCCAAAGCTACCAAGAAATCACTCGGACTTCTTGTGACGTTAGTCGTGAAGGTTAGCACTAGGAAAGTGCTGGACGAAACGGCGGAACTGAAGGACCGTCAGGATAATCTAAAGAGAGTCTCACTGGAACGTGTTACGAACCCCTGACAGAGAAATGCAAGAACAAACGCAAAGACCACGGACAGTATCTCTGTTACGCACGAACGAAACGAGATCGCAAAACGACATGAAAATCAGGGCGCAAGTATCAGAACCCAACACTCGCAACTTGAACCCCCCAATAAGTGAGGATGAAGACGGCTTTCAAAAGTGCTGTATTTGCTGCTCAACCCGCAGGCAAGAAAAAGTGAATTACAGCGGCTATATTTATGGGTGTTCAGCGGCCTAGGGCCCAGGCCACTCGACAGACCGATCAGAAGCGAGCGCGAATTCTCGAATGTTCGAGGTTTCTGGCGGGCATTCAACTTCCAAAAATTAAAAATCCCATATTAATGAGAAACTTATGAGAACATTTTTGGGAAAAAGTGTTTGTCTCGAATAGGCCGATCATTACGGAAGTGGCAGGAGCAATTTCAGCTTGATGAGACAAGATCATGCATCAGGACTGATTCCATACATCAGGCTAACGCAAACGTTTTTGTCTCTACTGTTCAGGAGAGACCAGCGCCCCTGAATGGATCAGGCCACGCACACCCACTTAAGTCGGAGGTGGCTGCCTCATCCCCTTGAATGGCCAAGCGTCTTTGAAGCCACATGGGTCAGAAATATTAGCTCTCAGAGACGCTACAAACCGACACTCTTGTCTAAACCTCAGCCGTCCAGTCTCCAAAAGGTCCCGTCAAAATAACTTCATTCTTAAGCTCTACAACCCAATGAGTATGCTTGGACCACCTTCTGCATCCAGAAAGCCTTATACCTGGCTAGTTATAGCTGCATTTTCCACGGACGGAGCGGGGCCATTTCGTCCTGAGTTCTCTTCTAACCCGAAATCCCATCCAAATTTTCGGGGATACGAAACTGCAAACCACACTCCGATATACCAGAGAGCGAAAGCCATCGACCTTGGACCCACTGAATCGGACGAATTGTCACATGGGGACGCCTACATACGCTCAGGCTGTGATCACACGGCCGCTGCCTTTCAAAAAGGTTCACGAAACTCTGTCGCTGTCTATGCACTCTCCTACTTCACTAGAACTGCTTTCTCAAGCTGTTCCTCGCATTCTTTTGTCTTTTTGTACCAAGTCAAGTGAGGAAGTTACCCTCAAACGCGTGTACACTAACTTGAACTGTCTGAGTTTGTTCAATAAGTTACCGGAAGTCAGAGAATTAACTCATGACACACAACCTTACATTTTTGCTTCCACGAAGACCTGGCTCACAGGTGACATCGGTGATAGTGAACTGAGTGTCACCGGGTAGTCAGTTTACCGATCTGACTTCGCCGGAGGGAGAATGGGGGACTCTGCGATTTCCCTTCAGCGTTGTCTTCCAACACCCACGATTACCGGTGGATTTCATTCCTCTGATAACTGTGAAGCTCTGTGGCTTCGGTTGACCTTGTGTGACCGAGATTCACTTCTAGAGAGGGTTATCTATCGTTCTCTCCCACCCGACGTCTCTGATGAGGACACTTCTTGTAAACCTGGACAACTGCTTGGGACTATGAAAATTTACCCATCTGCTTACAACAGGCGACTTTAATGTACCGAAATGAACCAAGCATTATTTTCCCACCAGGAACGTGAACGCGAATTCTCGATCTCCTTATCGACGCTGATACGACGAGGAACGTGGACACAGAATGATAACACCACAACACGGCATCGATCTGGTCAAATTCCCCCTCTGCTCGACCTAGTTGTCACTAATGAGGGCCACCTGGTAGACAGAGTGATTATGAAGCCGTCAGTTGGACACGGTGATCAGGCTTTGCTCATCTTTGATCGTATTTGTTACGGGTTACAACCACCAGTAAAGAAGTCCACAGTTTGAAACTTTGATCAGGCTGATTTTAACGGCCTGAGGAGCCACCCAGGTTCATTACAACTTGATTATGTATCCATGGGTCAGAACTACTGCGCACTTCAAAGCGCAACTGATAAAGCGGACGACTTATTCGTGCCGCGCAAACTGTGCACTTTCTCTTATCGGCCAACTCTTCCGCGTAGAATACGTCGTCCCCTCGACGACCGTTCCTGTTTATTCGCAAAGCATTAGCTTACGGGAACCTCGAAAGAACTACGAGCGTTCCACATCGTTCGAACTAGGTGTAGACGGGGAATCCGTGAGCACACCAAACTCGAACAAGAAAAGGTCATTCTCAGAGCCCGCAGGAACAAAACTTCTTATTTAAGCACACGACTAAGAAAGAATAAACCCTCGGCCCTTTCTTTGCGACCGCCCGATGGGGCGACCTCATCAAACTCCCTAGTTGTGGCCGAGTTCTTCAGGGACTACTGCTCGACAGTATACAACGGTAACCACTTGTTGACGCTGAGTTTTATGTACTAGAATTTGAAGACGTTTTATCCGAAGCTAATTCATACAGAGCAATAGGTCATGACAAGGTCCATCACAGAATTCTCAAAGAAGTAGCTGCTAGTCTGGCAGATCCCCCTTATTCGCTGTTTAACCAGACATTCCAGACTGGCATTCTCCCTAGCGCATGGAAAGAGGCGGCGGTCACGCGCATATTGAAAGCGGGTGACCGGCACTCTCCGGCTGGCTATCGCCCAATCAGCCTTACTAGTATTTCATGCTAGATAATGGGCGCTTATCAAGCGCTTCTTTTCAAACCGTCTTTATTCTTCTACCCAGCATGTCTTCCTTCCTAACCGGTCATACATGATTAATATGCTTATTTTCATGGATAGTCTGACGAAGGCCAAAGACAATGGCCTCATCTCATATGCTATAATCTTTGACTTCGACAAGACCTTCGACCGTGTCCCACACGACCCCCTGAAACACACACTGGAAGCCTATGGTATTCAAGGGGAGGTTTTCCGTTGGATTGTATCTTTCCTTAATAATAGAACGTTTAGAGTTAAATCCGGACCAAAGTTTTCATCTTCTTTTATTTCTGCGGGAGTCCCTCAAGGTTCAGAGTTAGGTTCCCCGTTATTTTTTATCTACATCAATTACCTTCCGAAAAATATTTCCAGCTACGTCCTCCTATATGCCGATGATCTAACAATCTGGAATGCCACTGATACTAGTGCGCTACAGATCGACCTTGATGCGATTGAGCGTTGGTCGGACGATTGGAGCCTCCCACTGAATGACGGTAAGTGTGCACACATTACCTTCCGAAAAATATTTCCAGCTACGTCCTCCTATATGCCGATGATCTAACAATCTGGAATGCCACTGATACTAGTGCGCTACAGATTGACCTTGATGCGATTGAGCGTTGGTCGGACGATTGGAGCCTCCCACTGAATGACGGTAAGTGTGCACACATTTCACTCGGTGGAGACTGTGGCAACGCCTTCGTGATTCATAATGCGTTCGGCACAAATGATATCATGAAAATCGATCTGAATAAAGACCTGGACATCTGGTTGTCGTCTAATTCATATTTCGCGCATCACCACGAGATGGCAACGATAAAAGGGTTTGACGCTCGTAGGATGATCAAGCGCACCTTCCCCCGTATAGACAAGAGAGCGTTTCAAACGCTGTACGGGGTTTATATAAGGCCGCTCCTCGTATTTGCTAATCAGGTCGTGTATACCGGGCTGAAGTAGGACAGATTAGCCGTTGAGCGTGTCCAGCGCGTGGCTACCTAACTAGTCACGAGCCTCAGTAGTGTCGCGTACGAGTCTCGACTTGTAATTCTTGATCTATACCCACTCGAATTTCCACGACTCCGCGGTGATTTAATTCTCACACACTTACTCTTCAGAGTAGGACTCGCTGATCAGTTCTTCACTGTAGCGAATGATGACGGTCGACAAGGACATAACAAATTGGATGCGCGGGTAACTCGAAATTTGATTCAAATTTTCTCGCTGTCATTGTCTACCCATTTTTTGCTCTATTGGTGCCCTGTGCATCAAAAATTACATTCGATTACTGTTATTCGTTACCGAATAACATTCCTAATCATTACATATTGAATACTTTGTTTTGCATTGTATCCGTTTCAATATCTGTTTTTAAAATTTCTTGTATCTGTTGACAATGACTCGAGTTAGATGTAACAGTGCTGGGACTCAGT
>JTDE01007443.1:0-26863 GCA_014338405.1 Paragonimus skrjabini miyazakii | reverse complement strand
CACGAGTGACCGGACGAATCATCAGTCAACGGAATCGGACCAACGAGCGAAGATGGGCAGGCAGAAAACACCCGGATAGAAGGCTCCGATCACTCATATGAACCACGCAGAAGTGCACACGACATAGGCTTCTAGTTCATACTAACTGTGAGTGAATGTACGCCTAACCGAATTCAAATCTAAGGCGAACTTGACAAAAGTCTCTCATTTTCGTCCGTTAATACAAACACCGAACGCGTGCTAGCAAATATCCGAGACAATAGAATCATTATGGAATATACCAAGTTGCATCCATATGGTAACTTATATGACGTCAATTCAATCATTATTGTGAACAGTTATAACCATGTAATCTCTTGGTGTCAATGAAATTCACTGAAACAATAGACCTTCTTCGTCGTTCAGAAAACCAACACACTATTCTTCATTCCCCAAAGTAGTAGTAACATTACAACACAGCGACTATCTGTTTATCGAATTAAATCGTATACGTATTGTAGTCTTAGTTCCAGGGTTTTCACCTTCAAATAACAATCGGACTGTGGAATTCAATTTTGACAGACACACGAACAGATATGCAGAATAGTCTTAACTAAGAAAAACATCAAATATTCTTGTCAATCCTCATACTCACACCGATGTAGAGGGGACAACACTCTGGCTGTTAAAAGCACATACACACAGATCTTCAAAGTTTGCTCTAGACAAGATTGTGTATTCAGAAATCGAACGCTGACATTTTGTCTTATGTAAAGAAAATCTTTCCCTTGTTTCCGCCTACACCGATTGAATGAACATAGGTTGTAATGTGCATTCACTTACCAAAAGTGAATTGAATATGACAGGTAAGCTGGAATGCAGACTAGCTCAGTAACCGTTCCCGGTCACACAGAAGCAGACTGAGTGATTTATTCAATGAGACACATACTGACAAGTTCAACAGAATTCCAGTACAGATCAACCAAAATGACAATTTATTCAATAAATCTACTAATCTGTCACTTATATCTGAATTGTTACCAGAGTTATCGAAGTAGTTAGAAACACTTCGTGATTTATACGATGTAACGTATTTCGATAATCTTTCACTTCAATCTCAGTAGATCATTCAAAACCCTCCTGAGTCAGTCTTCATTTCTGATCGACATTTTGAAAATCACTTTTAAATGTGTGAATCCATGAGCTGATACGATAAAGTACACAGATGGAGCAATTCCCATCATATCTAGATGGCTGCCAAAACAAAGCAACAACAATGCAACGATGTATAAACATCCGAAATTTTGTTTCTGCACACACTTCTGCCAACGCGCAATTAGACTATCGAAATATTTCGGATTCATTAGCCACTGAAAGCACTTTCGGTCTGTTCGTCCTTTCCATTGTCTTCTTAATGAGATTTGACGAAGATTTTTTGCGAACCAAACCAGTGTGAACGTTTCCCTTATCTTCGTGCTTCGGTTGCGCTTGTGTTCATTTGGATATCTGTTCCCAGAAGTTACCTCGAGTTCACCTGCCGTCCGGCCTCGTTGTGATAGAATTACTGCGAGCTGATTTTTCAACCTGAATGTCTTATACGCACACCGCCACATTTGGATCCACCTCAGAAATTGAACGTGCCTGAAAATTCATGCTAAATTAGGGATACAACGTGGACTGTATCAGGACGTATCTTAAATCCCAACCTCTGCAGCAAAAATCGTGATACATGACGGAATCACACACAATAGTTAACGTACACGGAAGTATTGAAACGCAATCAGATGTGCACAATCAGTGCGTAGCGCGCCGAATCGTCACAAATCGTAATAGTCAATAACCCAGCAGAGCAGCTTAACCTCGAAAGAAACAGCTAACGAAGCCGGTGGTGCAGCATAATAGGTACTACGGATCGCGTCAGTCAGTTGGCGCATTATCAACTCAGTTGCCGAGTCCCCTTTAAACGACAAAGTTATATAGATCTTTTTCTTGTCAACTGTGTATTCTGGGGCTTGCATAGGTCTCTCCTGCATGATGCTGGTGATAAGTTCCTCAGGATAGATATTACCAGCAAGGATATCATGTAGCATGCTTAACTCCATTTATATTGTATTTTCCGTACAGATTCTTTTTGCTCTATTCGTCAAGCAGCGCACAAGATCCCGTTTCAGACCAATCGGCACATAGCTGTAAAAGTGTAGATATTGCTTCGCTGTAACGATCTATCTGATCTGCGTGTTAGTGCTACGTCTAAAATTTTTCCAAAATGAACACGATGTTCGTATGCGCCTTGTTGAAAACAGTCAAAAACAGTCAAAACAGTCAAAAACATCTTTAAATCTTCCGTCTTGTCCACTACGCAAATAACATCATTTACATATCTGCGATAGTAACTGGTTGTTCTAATTGTTTCGTGCAGCTCGTTATTCTCGAGCATGCACATAAAAATATCCGCCAGCACCTGGTCTAGCGGTGAGCCCATAGCTACGCCATCAATCTGGCGATGAAGCTCACCATTGAATTGGAACTGAATGTTTCTAGTGCAGAACACCAATAACTCCTTCAACTCAGGCACTTGAAGTATAGCACCAAACTTGCGGAGGCAAGATCAACTGTTCAGTTTCTATCCGAATGTATTAATAAGAATGAATACCCTTCAATCTATTGGAAGTCTCTTCGTCTTAACCGAATCCAGTCAACCAGTTAGTCACTGAAACGATATGAAAGGAATGAACAAGAGACACTGACTTCTCGGTTAGCTGCATTCGACTGTAGTCGAGCCCAACGTTACCATATGGACCAGAATCTACCAGAACTGGCAAGAAAAACCTTCGAGTCCTATGTGCAAAAGATCGTAGAAAGGCTAATCGAGAGAAAGTGGACAAATCTACTCCTGAGAGTCAGTCCTAAGAAGCCGCCGATACAATTCCTTGAACAACCAGAGCGGTACGTTCATATTGTTTGCTCTCTGACGTTGAGTAAAACGCTGACTGGAATCCTGTCACTCGGTCCTAAATTCTGTTATCCTAGTAGTAATTGTAGGCAAATTGAACTTGAGGTCCAGTTTGAAAACTTTAACAATCAATTGCAGGAATTATGTCCCTCTTCCGAACTGAATGCTGAACAATTCAAATCCAATCTCGTTTATGCTTGCTACAAATACCTGGGTCGCAGAACCTCAACTTATGGATTACTCACAAAGTCCAACTTAGAGGGACTAAGTGCAACGAAAAACGATCAGTCGATGATAATATCAACACCAGTTAAGGGAGCCGGAATTGTTCTGCTGAATAAGGGTGATTACATTTAGAAAATGATGAGTATTTTGTCTGATAAGACGATATTTCTGCAGGAGGAATCCGGGAAAGATAAGACAGTGGCGTTTGAGAAGGGGTTCTCAAGGTTCTTACGACGGTTGAAATAGGCTAATGGCATTAGTACACATGTATTCGAGCGCATCCGTCCAATAGGAACCCGCATCCCTCGGCTGTACGGAGTACCAAAGATACTCAAAGACGGAGTACCGCTTAGACCGATATTCGACGTGTGTAATTCGCTCTGCCATGTTATTGCGCAATGGCTTGTGAAGATCCTGGGGCCAGTCAAGAGAGAAATTGCGAAATACAGTTTGAGAGACACATTCGAATTCGTACATTCAATTTCGAAACTCAATTTATCAGACAAGAAAATGCTATCCTTAGTTGTCTCGTCCCTATTTCCCAATGCCTCCTTGGTCGAAACAATACAGTTCTTGTGTGATCGTACCGACAGTCGCCGGATCAACGTCGGCCTACCGGTGTCTGAGTTGAAGGAGTTACTGATATTCTGTGTACATGACAACACATCTCTGCCAACAGGTGATAGGATGGTGACGTTTGCATACTAGTGTTGTGAGCCATGAACGCGGATGGCATAAGGATTACGGATAAGTAGCCGGGGATTTGGTTAATTTCGAGTTGAACATCACCCACAGTTGGTCGCAGTTGTTGCATTCCCATAGACTTTCCAGTCGGCCCCTTTCGAACAGCAGAAGTACTAGACTCGAGTTTCGCTCTCATCAGAGAGCTCGTCAGTAGTGCCACTGCCGGGACTAGAACCACGGCCACGCTGTTCATGAAGCAACCGTGTTTACCACTACGCCATTGATCTCACGTTAGTCACGACCGAATTATCATATGTGAACGCTCAATTGTGGGTGATGTTCAACTTGAAATTAACCAAATCCCCGACTACTCACCAATAATCTAAAACATCGCCTAGCAGGTTTAATAAAATCGGAGATTTCGACCTGCCTGGGAAATCCTAATTGCGCGGTTATCGATTGGAGTTAACAGATAGTAACTGTGTCTTCTATCAAGACGATTGGGCAACCTGATCAGTACTCACAAGCGAAAGTGGTTGAGCATTCACATATGATAATTCGGTCGTGCCTAACGTGAGGTCAATGGCGCAGTGGTAAACACGGTTGCCTAATGAACAGCGTGTCCGCGGTTCTAGTCCCGGCTGTAGCGAAGAAATGCATTACTGACGAGCTCTAAGGAGAGCAAAACTTTAGTCTAGTGCTTCTTTTCGAAAGGGCCGACTGGAAAGTTTATGGGAATGCGACACCTGCGATCAATTGTGGGTGATCTTCAAATTGAAACATATGCTACTTTGAATTTTTAAGTAGAGTGAATGTTAAATGTATTATATACAGGCGAGTTCGGCCGATCAGATATATTTGTCAACCGAGCGGAAGTGTTTATCAAGTGAAAGGCATACTTGTTAGACCAGAAGTTGCCGAAATGCACTTCCAAAGCACTATTCGTTAGTTAACTAAAATATGCTTTGAACACAAACCAACAGAGAGCAGCTTCTCGGTCATTTCAAGTCAACCCATTCGGAAAAGAACAACTAGACTCTAGTACATCAGTAGTCTGTGTTCTTGTCGTGGCCTGGATCTGAACTTGAGCCACACTTATTACAGTGGACAATACTACGTCTGATTCAATTAAATATGCACCGGATAGATGATTATGTTCCAGTTTTTTGAAGGTGGAAACGAAACTAGAAAATACGTTCCTAATAATCCGTGATGTCATGCCGTCAGAGACTGAGAAACAAGTTTGAACCTTCTGCAAAATAGGTCGAGTATCTGAATAAGTGCCACTTGTACACCGTTCCGAGTTCAGTCCAGTGAATCAAAATGTGAATGCGAATGATGAGTCATAGATTTGAATAGCGTTCTGTGAACGTTTTCACGACAGGGAGCTGAACACCATTGCGGATGGATTGGTAGCATATGCGAAAACTGCGACAGCAATATTTTACCGGTGTGTAAGATTACTTATTTTGTTAAATTCGAAACCATCTGTAACGTGGGGTAAAACACAAACGCACTGAGGTAAACCAGAAACAGCGGGAACGACAAGCTCTTGTTATACAACAGATCGTTTCAGATAATCTCTGCCTGTCTACAAATCACACGTTAACCTTCAAGAAAGCTAACTTAGTACCGATGTGATTTGTTCAACTGGTCTGAGTCTGTGGTTTATTCCGCAAAATTCTCACCAGTGGTGATCTCGCTAATAGGTCTCAAAATGGAGCCATACTACATTGACATTCATCTGCATACTGTGAGTGACAGAGTGTTCAATGAGAAAGAAGAGTTGGCGGGGGCGGAAAAGCAGATCAAACACAGTCCGTTCACTATCGATTTCATAAAGGTTATTCAAACTGTAACAGTCCACCACGTGTCATCTACATGATTACCTCCGTATTATCTAGCTGACAAACCACTTGACAGGGCCACTTGACTTCTCAGTAAACACTCACTCGATGTTCCAGTGTATCCCGTCTAGATTACCTCACCAGCGTTTGCTGTAGAGGCAACACCAGCGCAAATTCATCGCACCTACGGAAAAAACCAACTCGATCCTTCGGGTTGCACAACAATCTGAGTCATTCTGGCAAGGCGCTCGTGAAATTCGCATAACACAATTATTTCTGATCATGTGGGTTTCTGGCGTGCCGAAGTATGCCCGCAAGTGGTTTGAGTTGTAGTGGTTGGTGTTGGTTACATGCGTTTCACCGGACGTTTATTGGATACACATACCATCGTTTTCCGGTGTGACTACGGGTATCCTGGCATGCATCTCGTACGCGGCCCCACCACCTAATATTCTACTGGCACGAGTTGTGAATCGACGAGCTCACGCCCACTGTAATGCTGCCTATTTGAATGTTGTGGCCATCAATCATAACTCATCTTTCGTGTGCTGTGTAGACTTGCGTAACCACTATGGTTTTCGACTAGTGCTAAAATACTTTATCGTAATTCCTCCATCCAATTATTTTCTCAACTCGTGGTTACCATAATTACCCGACAGCCAGCATGTCTGGACACTCCACGTCAGTGACCGTAGATTGTGAAACAGACCGTGGTGACAAAATTCGCAGAACATCTTTCCGCATCCTTCTGGCACACGACAAATTTCACGCGGATAACTATACTTAACAAATTCGTTACATGGTTGTTCTCACATGGCAAAACTACTGTTACAAACTACACTAGCTAGGTTTTGCCGATAAGCGCTCTAGACTCGATCAGTGTCGCAGAATGCAAGCCGCATAGATTTGCTCTCTGTGGCTTATACAACCCAAAAATGCCTAACCATGTACGAGGTTCTTCTTCTCCCTGGTCTTTGGCAAGCCAAAGGAAACGCAGAACTCCAACTACTGCCTTCACTAAATGACAATCGACCAAACAAGCACATGAAAACTTCTCCACGAAACAGATATTGAGTCGTTTAGCTAACACCATTCGAATGTCTTTGTTGGGAAGAACAAACGGGAAGATACACTGTTTGCATCCCCATCTCGTGTGGTAATTATCCCACCAACTACCTAACCCACACGTCGCACCACACACGCTCTATTCTCATCAGTCTGTAAGACGGTAACACAGCTTTAGACGAGTTCGTAGTTAAGGGATATTGAGCCCATCGTGGGTGACTAAGAAGTATATCGTAAGGTTGAGGTCAGTGCCAGCTGTGAGGTATTAAATTGAAGTAGGCAGGGTAGAGAATTTGATGTGCCGAATTATACTTTCGAATTCTGTCACACATTGTGAAATACGGAGTAGCGTGAAATGATAACAAAATTGGAATGCAGTGTCACATGTCTTCGATTCCCAACTACTCACTGTCTTTCCTACTTGTTCTGTATTCTCAACTCTCTAGGCAGTCTCTGAGAACAGTCCTAAACTGAACATCAACCAACTAATTGAACCGCGATACAAGTCTCTTTATTGCCTCTCAACTTTTTATCAGGTGTGTATTATTATTATGCATTTCGGTTAAATAATTCTAAGCAAACTCGCCTTTGTCCTCATAACGATCTTTCGAGACATAGTAAGCAGTCTCGAATGTAATTACTTAAGGAAATATACCGCCATCACCGGCCTAAATTAATTAAGAATATTTATTGCCAACCCATATATGAACCACTCAAATTTTCCCATTGCCTCTACTACTCTGTTATAGACACATAGCACATACGGTTCTCTCATGTCTGACATGTTCCTAGCTCTAACGGATCATCAGAATGTTAATTTCCATTGTTGTACACCCTACGCTCATAATTCTGCCTACATAATATCCGTCTCTATTCACGTTATCTTTCCTACAGCCGGCAAACCGCTCCGGTGTCTGCATACCTCATCCATCGCCAGTGTCATCAGTAGTTATGCACATATATATCAATATTGTGACAATACCATACATTCACGAACTGAGGCCTCTAACCTGTCTAGGACATTCTGGAGCACTCGCGTACAATCATAAATAACAACAGCACGTCACGACATCCCTAAAGTCGCGTTTACTGCAAAGCCAAATAGGGCATACGGAAATTTATCCCATTCCTTTTGAGATGCTGTAGACCATAAACTGCCACACTTCCCCTATCAACCCACAACCCGGCTACGAATCGCTTTCAGGATATTTCCATAGTTCAACGGTACACTCGTCTTTGAAAACTAGTTCCAAAATACAGCTCCGTCTGTTGAATCAATGGCCTCGCTGATGTCGGTATAAACTTTCTGCCATCTTTATGAATATTGAAGTGTGAAGGTGTTATCCGTACAATGATGTCTAGGGTGTTACTCTTGTAGACTGAATTGTCGTAGTGTAAGTTCTGGGTGGATGGGTAGCAACCTGGATACACTCCCGATTTGCCTATTGTAATATGTTCAAAATGATTCTCAAACTTTTGGATAAACAAGACAATTCATTCGGCATTCGTCTGTCTTCATTCGGGTTCGTCAATTCGCATCAACGACTTCACACACTGACACCTATCAGCTTAATTCCCCCCATACGGACTCTCAGTGTAAGTGTGATTCAAAGCCATACAAGGTCAGTGCTAGTTTTCGAGCGGCACGCTAAAAGGTTCTTTCTGGTTTGCATTAGAGCAGCTACTCAATAAAACTTGAGTTCGATTCACACTTGATCTCAGCTTTTGTATTCACATTACATTTCACCTATTCCCTTTTAGCAGAAGCATTGAACTCATGATTCGCATTTGTTTGAGTTCTTCAGTAAAGTAGATCTTTGTATGGACCAGATTTTGAATTTCAGGCCATATTCTTACGAATCAACCATTTTGACCATTGGGAACAACCATATCCTAATATTTACAAACTCAACCATATTCATTTGTGAGTAGTGCATACAACGATGGGAATTAACAAAGTAGTTACAGTGTCTCCTCTCTGATTGGTTGGATAACCAGGGTTTCACTCACCAGTAACTGTGGCTGAGCTTCTAAATATTATTATATTTGGTCGTGCAGAATGTGAGGTCAATGGTGAGTTTGTTTCACGAAAGCGTGACTGGAGTTCAAGTCATGTTTGAAAATACTTTTAATCTTATCCATATTTTTTTCAATCACATCCGAAGCAGCTTTTCTGTTGAGTAAAGTTAAAACATGTCCCAAATAAAGCGTAAGATGTCATATTAACGGCTGGGCTGTTTACATCTCATCTCGCCTATTCTTCTCGACTTCTGATATGTCCGTTCTCTGTGCGTTGGTTGTATTCAGCTCATTATGACAAACGAGGTGTGAACGAAGTATTTGGGAGCGGAACATTATCCTTTACTCTCCGAATGAATTACATTCGCAGCCCTTGTATTCTCGGTCGCATATGATCATTAATTCTAGTGTTATTTCGTGGTGAAACACATTTTGGGATCAATTGCCCAAAAGCTTATTGCCCCGAAATGAGTTGCCTTGTGATGAACTAGCTGGGTTGTATCAGTATTGCTATGGATCATAGAAGCCGTTCATTCTCTTGTAGCAAAAACTTCGAATTTTTCCGCAGTGTCTCAAACCAAACCGTAAGTCATCTCTACTAATTATCTGGCTGTCTTGTTCGCTGCACTTTAGGTAAAGCTAACTGTTCACTCAATTTCTGGTTTATTTATTGCCTACTCTTTTAAGTGGTTCAGATCAAGGTCCTATTTATCTCATGACACAATCCCCTTGTGGTCTTGAGATTGTCCGTATAGAGCGGTGATTTCTACACCTATTACTATATAGCCCACTTAGCTTCAGAAGCTCAGTCGTATTATCCCTCACAGGTATAAAGTATTCGTCTTTCATTGTCACTATATATCAGGTGATCACCAAAATTGAAACACTATCAACTAGACACGCGCATCACAGAACATTAAAAAATCACATGCATCTGCAAACGCCAGTACGCTAGATGACGTTGGTCATATTGGCTTACCAACATCTGTCTGAAAATATAAACTAAACTTCAGTCACACCTGTTCACACTTGTCTAACCCTCGCAGACCTCCCAGCTGGCTTCTTTCGAAAATCACTAGACGCGAATTTCGCTCTGGTTAGAACAAGTCAGTGGTGTATATTCTCGTTACGTCCTCACCACGCCTTCATGATGCAGCTGTGTTAACCATCGCGTCTTTGACCCGATACTGGGCACGACTGAACTGTCATCTGAAAAGGCCGAGCTACATTCGCCCGTGGGGAATGCTCACATGGTCTTATCGTCTCATGAAAGCCTAATCCAAGTCAAAGTCACAGTTGTCGAAATGGTAAGCACTACTGACAAGCCCCACTACGAGCGAAACTCCTGTCTAGTGCATACATTTAAGGGAACCTGGCTGAGATGTTTCCACGAATGTTAGAGTTTTCATCGTTTGTCAGTGGCATTCAGTTTACATTAGTTAATACCTACAATTATTTACCGGTAATGTGGATGAATTTTTTTCGAAAGAAGATATAAATCCATATCTCCGTTAGCATGAATTGTCTGTCGCAATTCCTCATTGGATGACATTGAACACTGCGAAAGGAAGCACAATCTGTGTAGGTATGTTCTCAAACCAAAGTCTTATTGTTCTCGGCAGCCAACCGCCTTTTCTACTTAACATCTACATCCAGGAGAACATACATAACCAATGAATCTCTGTTGACGACAAATACTCCCACAATACATCAGTTACTTACTTCTAACTTCACAGATACCAAGGTTTTTCACTAATTGAATAGTTCGAATATTTTATTACATCATTTTGTCCATTATATTGGCTATCGTTCAAGCACTGAGATCGACCTACTTTAATAAAAGCATCATTTGCAGGCAATTCATTTATTTCAAGCTTAAAATGACGTCTGATTTAGCTGTTAATCTTCTAGGCCAGTGACAACTTTAATTTAAACAGGAGAATGAGGAGACGCCAGTCATGGATGAACTGTCAAGTCGCTACAACAAACCTGCCCGATTCAAATGTTTAAGGAAGCTTTTGGTTTGTCAAGTCAACAGAACCTCACTCTTGACCTCACCAATATTATGAGTGAAACAGTAGGATAGACTTCTTGTGTCTGGTTGTCAAACTGATTACAGCATAGTAAATGACAGAGTTGCCAATAATAATTGGTTGTTACGGCTTTGGACACCAATATCATTGACCGCAGTTTCTGAAAATGAATGAAGTTTCAAGCCAGTCACCGTTGTGGTGTGACCAGTACACGATGAAACCAAATGCGCCTACACGGAAGCTGGGTGTGAAACAAAATTGTTTTGCTAATATTCATGATAATTTCAGCCTTTCCAATGATCGACCTATTAATCCACCCAACCTGGTGGCCATTTTCATATTGTGTCGAAATTTGCTTGTTGAAGAAATCTTCAGCTCTATTCGGTATTCTGTTGTTCACAAATTTTCACTGGATAACTTCGATCTAGATTCACTGCTATGTTTCTACTGGAGACGGGCATTGTTGTAATATGTCCATCAGCAGTTCGGTTTGGAGAGCAGATGCAAGGATCCAACCAAGTCTTAAGAGCCCTCTTTTTGTTCGGTCTTTTCATGGTCGACAATGTGGAAGGTGCGCTTGAAGAATCCAGTAAGGTCGGGGCTGAACTTCTTCGTGGTGCTAGGATGGCCGACATGAAATATACGGATGGCATCGTCTTACTTAGTCTCTCTGGAGAAGAGGCGTAGACCGTGCTGAACAAGGTGAACAATCGGACGGGTTGGTATAAAATGCACTTTGTACCTTCAGTGCACAAAGTGGTACTACAAGACTGAGGAATTCCCATTCCTACTTTATTTCAAGTAATCCGCTTGAGACTGTGAACAGCTTTACTTACTTGGATAGCACTTTCACGTCAATCTGCAATATTGCTGAGGAGATATCGACCAGAATAGCAAAGGCACAAGTTGGCTTTGCTAGACTGCGTCATCTGTGGCGTCGAAAAGACTTTCGGCTTTCGCTGAAAAAAGAGTATATACTGCCTGTTAACGTTCTGTTTTGCTCTATGGTTTGGAAATGTTGTCTGTTCGCAACAAAGATATCACCAGGTTTGTTGTGTTTGACCATCCTTGTCTCCGCCAAAGAGCCCACATTAACTGGACTGATCGCGTAAGCAACACAGTCGTTCGTCTGTGTGTATTCCGGAAGGTTCGGGATGCGCAATCAATTGACCGACTACTCAGGTTGCACAGCCTGCACTGGTTTGGTCACTTACTCCGTATGTCATCTAATCGTTTACCTTACCGGGCATTTTGTACTGAGACCACCAACATTTGGATAAAACCGCGTGGTGGTCAAGCAACAACATGGTCACGAAATATGAAGACCCTGACTGTTCCACTGAGCAAAGTGGATACGTGTCACCCACCTGGATGGGGTCGTCGTGATCACTCAAACCGCTGATTGGAGACGCTACCCGAGATGGCGATGTGTTGCAACCAGTGACGTTCCTGCATCCACGCCATTTCTGTTTCTCCCGCCAGGTATTCTTATGTTATTTATTTTAACCATTTTAGTGACATCTTCTTTTAGACTATTCCACGTCAGTTGGTGTGAGCAGCGGCCTGGTCAGGCTCAAGACCGTTGTGCCGCAGACGATGAGGAAGTTTTAAGATCATCTATAGGAGTTAGGAGTATGTCTTCTGTATCCGTGGCCCTTCGAGGACAATAAAATACTTAAACAGACCTGGATTTTTTCCATATAACTTGTACTTCCATGCTAATGTTTTTAATCCATGTGTAAAGTCACGCTTCGCAAATTTATCTTGGTCATTACAATGTAGTTTTTCCATTAGTACACCAGATGAGATGGTTGCCATAAACATATTGGTGCCAGGATAATATTATGGCTTTAGGTAGGCACCGGGAGTCTCACGACCTGACGCTATAGTTTCTGTGTAGGGCTGACCTGACTTAAAACCGTCCGTGGAATCTGACCAGGGAACATAAGTAAGACTGA
Organism: Paragonimus skrjabini miyazakii; assembly: GCA_014338405.1. Lineage (NCBI taxonomy): Eukaryota > Metazoa > Platyhelminthes > Trematoda > Plagiorchiida > Troglotrematidae > Paragonimus > Paragonimus skrjabini miyazakii. The sequence continues at coordinate 14,100 of JTDE01007443.1, read as the reverse complement.
AGAAAGTCGTGTGGATAGCGTCAAAAACCTAAATGTACGATTACACACTGCCTGTATTATAATTAAATTAGTCTCTTATTAAAGCTGCCAATATAACAGAGAAACGACGGTCTGCAGTTGGGGGGTTCGTCCTGCAAAAGTAACCGCTGGCCACGAATAATTACATGTCTTCCCTTTCAACTGGTTTCAAGAAAACCAGCACAACTCTGAGCTACCTTTGGTATATATAAACTGTTGCTGGTCTAAAAAAGACCATACTGACTCACCTCTTAGATGGAAAGCCAGTGTCTCGATGTATTCGGTACGTTCAGGAAGCAGATCACACTTTTTCGTTGCCCTTATTTAGCACTTGTAATTAACAGAATATCTAGTAACATGTTTGCAAACATCTGTAACCAAAAGTTATCACAAATGCGGATTTGTTATCTTGCCAGGCTCCTAGCACAATCAAATTTACACTCTTCACAAAGATAATCAGAGCTAGTGATATTGTCTTGCTTTACAACGTGCCAACTTGCTCACATGATCAAATATAAAACAAAAGCTTCACGGTCGATAAAATGAACCATACACAGGGAACACTCATCGTAGTGATTGAAAATAACTGTACGTTTATGACACCATATTAAAATAAAACTGCTGACGTATCTTTCGAAAAAATCATATGTATAATTATGACATTTATGTACAAAAACATGACCGTGTTAGCAAATGAAAGAACACAACAGGAAACGGAAGCTCACAGTTCTTCTCAGAGTGATTTAAGACGGTACTTAATTTAATTTCAACTAGATTACGCCGATTTACTAAGAGATATTCAACATCCTTACAATGGTTCGTGTGAACCAGGACAGTTGTAGCACATATCTCAATGAGAATATTCATGTGGCAGTTTTTCATGACTGACGGATTTTCGGAGTATTTTGGACGTTATTAGGTAAGGGAATCGGTTCCAATTTGTCTGACTCCACATCCATCATAGGAATGTCCGTAATATTTACTGGGCCAGTCTGTTTGATATTCTTGCTGTTTAAGCTCATGTCGTCGTCAGTAGTAACTGCAGGATCAACATCAAGGTTATTCAATTGTAGGTCATCCGGTCGAGCTGACTGAGTGGGCATCAAGTGATCATTGGTTGGTAAAGTACTATATTCCGCTCCTAAGGTCGGCTGTGTGTGCGTTCTAAGTGCTGTCGTTATGTGTGATCTTGAACTCGCTCGACAAAGACATGGCAAAATGCGCCTGACTTCTTTTTTGAAGTTCTTGTTCATCCAAGCATAGAGAAACGGATTGTACACGGCACTACTCATAGCAAGCAAATGACACACCAGAAAGATGAGACTGACGTATTTGGACTCATTGAAAACTTTAGTTTGACCTTCGGACAACACGTCCATCGCAATAAACAGCATGTTCAAGGGAATCCAGCAAATAACAAATATGACTACCATCGCGATCAGAATTGTATTGGTGCGTTTCTTGCGTCTGATTTCGTTCTCATCTTGTAATCGCCGTTTGGTTGCTTTGCCAATTTTGGTACGCAGTCGCATTCGTAATATCAAACTAATACGGAAATAACAAATGGAAATTATACTGCAAGGAACCACAAACTGCAACACAAAACTAACCACGGTGAACACTTCCCTTGATGATTCCTTGGGCCAGTTTTCTCTACATGCCCAAATATTTTTCTCTTTGTCCTGGTGTTTTTGGTGATACACGGCCAGTGGCATCGAAATCAGGATGGCAATAACCCAGATGGTAACAATAATGATAAAACAGAGCCAAATTCGCATGCGAGGCAAAAATGGATGAACGATCACAAAAAATCGATCCAAAGCAATAGCCATCGAGGTGAGAGTGGATACGTAAACTGAGACTCCCATAGTGATGGGAAGTAATTTACAAACCACTTCTGGAAGGGTCCAACTTCGCATGTACAATGAAACTGGTGTGAATGGAGTCGCAACAAGACACATCAAAATGTCAGAAACTGCCAGATTAGCAATAAAAATATTTGTGATAGTCTGAATCGATTTGGTTCTGGCCACAACCCAAATAACTAAACCATTTCCTGCCAGACCGATAAATGCGATAAGAGAGTAAAGAAGTAAGATAATGAATTTTACAGCAAATACATCTTTTGCAATATCACAGGTTGAACTGTTATTGGAGTATAGTAAACTCTTGGCTCGACATTTCTCAACTTCGAGTGAAGGGAACTGATTGGACATGACCTGAAGTGGCCAAAATATACTCAGTATAAGAAGATTGCTGATGAGTTCGACCATGTTTTGAATAAGTGCCCACAGTTGGTATTTAATAGATTGTTTTGTTTGAACTTTAAGGTGTAAGCTAAAATAAAGAATGGTAAAATGAATGTCAGTGTCACAGAACTTTCTCGTAGACAGTATGACTGTAAAAATTATTACCCACATTTGATATTTTTAAGAAAAATCACTTTTCAATCAAACAGAAAGCTTTGGAGTATGTTTTACTGACCAACCTGTCATCGATGTGCGGCGTGATGGCACTCGAATAAGAGGCAGTATCATTATCGGCTCATCCTTCAAAACCTACTCCCACCTATCTAACAGAATTGAGCTGGTACGAAAAGACATTATTGTCATCAAAGACAGCAATATATCAGTGGTTTGTGCTAAAATCTAAATGCCGTATAACTCTAAAGTAGAGAGCAGACCCTAGTAAAGAAAGAAGAGGGATTATGGTAGGTACTAACCACCAAAAAGTGCTATGTCTATTATCAGACATTCGACTTCAAAGTGCCCACACCTAGGATGCAAACGAACGATCTGTAGACGAACGTAAGGCATCCTTGCGGTTTGTACGAACTGTTTTCGGGAACACAAACAGGGTTTGTGGAGTCTGATGGCAGTAGACTCGGCCGTTAATAGCAGTCGCGAACTGACTCTTCTAGAGTGGGATTGACGGACTTTGTAAATAACTCAGTCGATGTAACGTACACCCCACCGCCAAGCCCTTTCAGCTTCACGCCACGAACAAAAGAAACTTGTGTCTAGCGAAAGCCAATGAATTAATCCGTAATCAGTAATCAGTCTCATCATTTGGATGCTGTCAAATAGCTTCCAGAAAAGTAGATTAAAGTGTCTAAGCAGTGTTTGCAGTCGGAATTGTGCGTACAAGCGTAGAAACCGTGTCCCCGTGATATACTTTTCCACGGAAACGTTTGTGAAGAAAATAACACTTTCTCAAACAAATTAATTCTCCTTCTTATGTTTTATTATCATGTGCCCAGTGAGACTGTTAAGGTGACCTGTTCAATAGATCCGGAACGACGGTAAAACAATGCAAAGCCACAAATTGTCCAAACCATTTGTCTGACATGTATGTACTTATTCCGACAGTTTCACTTGTTAGTATGGAAATTCTAGGCAGATGTAACTAGTAATAGAACGTAACAACGGGGGATTGTTTATTTTTAAAATCGAAGGTCGATTCTTGTAATCCGAATTGCACAGGCGCAACTTTATCAATCACAAAAGTCGTCAGTGCTGTACAAGATGCTCGTTGAGAGTGCTGGTAAACAGGTTATATGAACAACTGTCTAATCACTGGTCTTGTGTATGTGCCTAGGATTACCAGTTGTCCCAAACGAAAGACGTATATCTGGTAGTGGAGCCAAACATAGAGGTAAAGCATACAGCTCTGACACTCTGACTCAGGCATCGATCCGCTCACTCTTCTACACTAAGTTTGAGTAATTTTGGCTGCGTCGCCACACTAAATGAAAATAATCAAGTTAACCTCCTGGTCAATGCACAGGTAAGTGTATGCAAAACGTTGTTGTGTTCGAACCTGTTGGTCTGTTCTTATCAGAATTCAATCCATTGTTGGCCATACTCCTTCACGGAAAGTCATTACGAAATAAGCTTAGACAGGTGCGAGGGAAAAATTTTGTAAACCTGGGGGCTAAGAATATCCTAACTGATTATTTATTTGGCCCACCGTGAACCGTTAGTTTTGATTGTCACTAAATTTTGCAAGGTCATTTTACCCTATATGATAGAATTGCAGGACTTTTTCCATCGACTACGTATAAATTAGGCTGGGTTCATCTTTGGTTGACCCACCGTTACGCTCAGCATCTAAATCAAAATGGACTAATCATGCCGCCGTGGTCATGCTCATTTACTGAGCGGGATCCCAGTGATCATTCGAGTTTACACATTCGTGGTTTATTCCATGTTGAAGCAGAGATTCAAACATAGCGGTTCAGGCTCAAAACTGAAGTTGCGTCCGTCGCATGTGGTAGATTGTTGACATAATGCTCCTAATAAGTCTGAAACGGAAATTCTCCGGCAGATCAAATCTGCGTTCACTGGTAATTTGCTGATCAACTAAGGGGCAATCACATATCTGCTCCACCCTCATTTCTGAGATAACAGAATATTCATTCTATAAGATATACGAAGAGACCGTAAGTTTAGAGAAGGCGAATATTGTATCTGACAGCTTCCTTCATCTACATTGTTTACTTGTGCACTACCATATAAATGTATTACGTACATATTCCGGTGTACGATAAAAACTTTGCTTGTCACGTTTTTAGAACGCGGCTGAAGGGTATAAAATTAAACTTATATGTATGTTTGCAATATACCATTCTATTCGTCTACAACAAACAAAACTTTTATTCCATTACTTCCGCATCTCTTGATGTTCGAAGTAATTTGGTTGATTGTAAGTTATAAATTATCATCAATTCCTCCATGTCAAATTGCCTTCTTATAGTCTTCATTCCAGACAGTCTTATTTTACTGTATCTGTCTACATCCAAATCGAGTGTCTCCAGGCTTCTTTTCTTTGTTCCAGATGAGCCATCACACTTCATCTTACTAGGTCTGAGAGACCACTTTTAAGAAGCAGTGTGATGTTTTGATTTCGATACTATAGGAAACGGTAATAACCAACGTAGAATTCATATCGAAGGTAGGCAGTCCCTACTACTTGAGTTATCAAATTGGCATGTGTACTTTCCACCCTGATCTGCAAAAAACGAAAACACCTACTGTGTGTACACATAAACCATGTATAAAGTTAGCAGATGGATTGAATACCATGCTTGAGGAATTTTTTAGAAATGTAGTTATTGCTGTCTCCATGCGTTTCATCGAATAAAATCCGATCATGTCCAGACTATTTCTAACAATCCTAAATTCTATCTTAAAAGCATCCAGGTGCGAATTCGTACCTGTATAAGTATACTTCACCATGATTCTTAATAGAAAACCGTAAGATCAGACTTTTATTTTTGGTGCAACTCATCATAGAATAGGTTTAAAATATCACTCTCATAAACGTGCACTGATTAAGTAGTGTTCATATAGATATTTTAAATTTTGTGGATAAACGACATATGATAACACATGAAGTATTGTTATACATGCTCACCCACCAGCTGCCTACATGAAAACTGTGTAAAATGTCACAACTGAAATAGAAAACGTAAAATAATCTGGATTATTTGACAGAATTATGGGGATTTGGATTATTTCAAAGTAAACATCACCCACACTTGAGTGCAGTCTTAGCCCACTTCGAAAGGAAGCACAGATGAAAATGACAAGTAACGATTGGTATTCGTGTGTTATGAACACAATGGGCAGTTTATCGGCGGATAGCTCACACAGAATCACGATACCTATGCATGTGTAAGTTTACTGGACACAAAATTGTGGAACGTTCAGGCTTCAGCTATTTCTGTCTTCAGTTCGAATCGACCCGAAACTCACATTATCACAAGTGTGTTCCATCTAAATAAACCAAACTACTGAACCATTTATTAAAAATGTAGTGTCAGTGAACAACTATTTAGCTGACGGATTCCAGCTTGCCCAGAGAGGTAGAGAGAGAGAGAGAAATCCTGCGGTAGCAGTCGATCTACTGGATCATCTGTTGAATTTTGTATGAGACAGTGAGACGGGTGGGCGACTCGGTCCTAATGTCGAATTTCCGAGCTCACCGGCAGAGCGTTTAACATGTTTGGACACGCTTTTTCCTTGACTGGCTCGAGTCTAGCTGAAACATAGAATTGTCATGATTACGTCTAGACTACATCAACAGAACTGTCAAGCTACTTATTCGTAATATAGTTACGGGTTGTTTGCGTCCTTTGTTTCACTAAGTAATAATGAAAACCGGCTTCTCCAGAAATGTCGAAGGACTATGTCTAAATCAACAGTTCCTTCAACAGCGATACTTTGGCATAACACTTTCGGCGGTTTGGATTGAGTTAAACTGAACTGCATTCATAATGCACCTAAATTTTTCTTTTCTTCCAATCGAAAAAGCTAACTACCAGGTTGTTCACGAGGTGTCGTATCTATCAGTTTTCTTACAGTTGTGCAAACCGTTATATCGGCAGAACAGTATGAATGGAAGTGTAAAAAAATCAACGGAAATGTGCTACATTCTGCGATAGACGAGTTAGTCCACTTGCTGACGAAATCTGCACTGAGAAGAAACCCACTGTGTCCACCAGGGTAAATAGCAATGCGAGTATTATATATTTACTTAAAATCCTAGTGAATGTTCACTACACACTCGCCATATGAAACACAGTTATTCACTGTTGCCTGTGGGTTAGTAGACGATCCTACCTTTTAATGAAACCATCTCTATGTGTTCGGCCTCAGTAGCTCCTCCCGATCCGGATCCTCCTCCATACTTTCAAGTTCAGCTAAGATGTGTTGTATTTTCACAGTAGTTACAAGTTTACGACCGATGTGAATGTGTCAATTGACTTTATGTTCTCACTTTTGTCTCTCCAATCTTATTCAGAGTATTGATATGAACATGATGTTTCTAAAGTTGTGATGCCAATCCGATGTAGCGTACATATGTATATATATATATATATATATATCTGTTTGAAACACTGGTTTCCCTTCATCCATTAGTCAAAACAGATAAAAGACGTGTCGCTGGACATCAACATTTTAATTTGCTTTACTCAGTCTATGTCGCGTAATATACCAGTCCAAGTGTAGTTGCAGTGACGTCCACATGGACGAAACAGATTAGTGCGTGCATCAACGTATGGCGAGGAACATTCCTAAATGGCATTCAATTGCAGTATCAAAAAAGACTTCACGCTTGTGGCAAACTCAAGAAATCTGGCTCCGCTGATCGTCAAACACATCGTAGTAACCCGTTAACCAGTTGATTCGGTCAGACAGCTGAAAATTATAATCCGCAACTGTTAACAGTTCGTGAACTATTACTGATCAAACAACAGCCAGTTTTGTATATAATTAGGGAGCTGTAACTATCTATCTTCTTCCTACAGTGCTGATTATGTCATTGATGTGCGAAGGACCCAAACTATTTAGTCACTCTTTACGTGTGTTCCTGCTATGATCAGTTTGTGCACAGATTTACGGGTTCAACTTCAGCAACATACGAGCAAAAATTAAAATAAGTTTATGTGTTTAGTGACTAATGATTACAGGTATTTCAGTTGTTGCAAGTAGGACACCACCTTGAGTAATCGTGACCCGTTTTCAGGAGAACTTTTGGCCGGTCCACGTCGAGTAGATGCTTACTTGTGCACAACAAGTCATTTCCTGAACTATTATTAATATATGTGTAGATATGACAATTATCTCTTTCTAGGCCCAAGTATAATATAACCTGGTGTGGAACAACGCACTGTAAAAGGTGTTTGTAACCCAGTGACAGTAAGGAAATAAAGATAAATGATTCAAACAAAAGTGTCTGTCAAAAAATTATAGAAATATTGATCTGGCCACTTTCTGAATAATAGGTCATTATGTATGAAGCAACTTCGACCAATTATGTCCAGAGACAGCGATCTAGTGGATGAATGGAGGGTTATTAATTCAACACTGGTGGAGACAATGATTTCCAACTCTTTTCACTCAGCACATGAGTGTACGGTCAGGCAAGACATTAGTATTCGAATTAAGCACCTCACTCTGACAGAACACTTCAACTAAGAAAATTACCCTTCTAAAGTGAAAATCCATTTTTGAAAACGTATAGAGAAAGTTAATCTTAGCAGTCCTTGAATGAATAATTATGAAATTACAGTTTACTGTGGTTTCCTATTCTAGGTAGTTCACCGTCAGTCCAAGACATTTGCGAAGAACTGGTTTGCACTTTCAGTACTGTATATCACACTTATTATACTGGGTTATTACTTCCATCAGAACTACCACAAAGATGTCAATCTGGTCCGTAATTTTGTGAAACAACATGTAACAGCCTGGCTAGAAAAAGTAGACCAACATAAACCATGATAAATTTACTATAGAGGCAACGCATTCATAATATGTTTAGAACCGAACAGAATCCACGTCTAACTGATCAAAATCAAGGCCCACCTAATAATCATTCTCCGTGTTGATTACCATAGCACACCTTCATTTTAATTTATTTTGATCAAACATTAAGTAGGTATGTCGAGGACGATTCAGGTCGTTTTGGAGGTTTCTGAGAAATACAGTGGATTTAGACGAAAATCTTATCGACCACCAGCAAATTATGAAACCCCGACCTGTGTCCAAAAACAATGCTTGTTTCAGGTCTACGAGTACGGTCACGGACCGTTAACATAAGGAACGCCGAGCAGTGAACTTCCATTGATCAACTGGACATCCTAATTCTTTTTCACTCCCCGTTATAATTTAATCGATCCGGTGATGGCTGGTCGAAAACATATTTCTAACATCATCTGTTGTGTTAATAAATCAGTCGAAACTCTTGAACCTATACGTTTGAATTATACGTTTTTCAATTCACGACAGCTTTTAAAATTGTCTTAGAAATGTTTTATGGAAAAAAGTATTTTTCGCCAGTAATAGAATTAAACAACACACCGTCATGACGATTTGAAGTGTTGTAGCCTGGAACTTGATAAGACACTTGAACAAAAACTGTTCTCCACAAACAAGTACACTATGTTATACTATGGTTCTGTGTTATAAAACAATCGTTTTACTCTAGATTGACTAATATTGTCATGGAATTCTCCTTGGTGTGCATACGAGCGAGAAAGTCGCATGCCACTGTGTGAAATTATTTATTTATTGTTAATGTTAATTTTTGTGACATTTTAAATTGGTTATTCATTTATGTTGGCTTAGCTCCTGTCTAATTGAATCATTCTATCCAAGTATTCTGGTTTTTCTCAAAATTTGAGTTACTTGTTTGGCCGTCTTAAAACCATAACTCCAGTGGTACTCTTTCTTGGTCGGTTGACTGAAATGTGTTCCTTACCATATGTGTATCTTTCAGAGAATGATAGTGCAGAAGTTTGAACTGTGGGCAGTTGGATGTGTAAATTTGTGTCCAAAGTGTTGGTTACATCTGACGGGTAAGAATGTTTCCTAGTCACATCATACTTCATTCATTCACTACGAAAGCTTTGCAACTACATCGGATTTTATGTTAAAGTTATCACAGTTTGATTAAAACCACAATGAACCAATCGAGCTTTTCAATTTAGATCAAACAATCAATCATTCTACTCAACAAACTCGACTTACCATTAGACCCATTTCGACTGAGTGGTTTTGGAAATTCAACATGTACGTGAGTTCCCAGATAATCTGCACTGAACTCGTTTATGACCATCGGGTATCGGCGTGTGTCCTGATTGGTGGAACGAAAAAATCAATACTTTTCACGTGTGCGTACAATCCCAAATTTGCGAACCACATTCTGTTTGTCAGCCTCACTATCCAACAAGATAGATCAGCATACGCACGCAGAATTTTCCCATAGTTGTTTAAGGGGTTGCTGATCGATGGATGGACAGGCGTGACCGTAAGCATTGGGAAACAGAGAAATCCGTTGGTCGTCCGCAAGCTAAAATCGGACACTGTGTTAAGCAAAATCACATTTATGTTTAGTCCAAGTCCACTCTCAGACCAGAGTGGATTTTGAGAATCGTGTCATACATGTGTGTTATTTTGCATGCATCGTTTCACTACGGTCAGGCGCATCACAATGCTCGATTCACAACTTTGTAACCGAATGACAGAGATTACCACGGTATCGACTGCCAACATGAAATCAATTTTAACGAGGATAGCTGACCATGCATTAGGATGATAAATGGTAAGGTAGTAGCAACATCCATATAAATGAGTTTAATCTCAGGTTCATTGGTATAATTAATTCCAAATTGTAGGGTTATTCTTTAAAAACACTCAATTCTTTTAAAATCTGTTTGTTTAAACATGACTGTAGTAGTTCACCCTTGTAGTGACCGGCGATCGTGTGACTTCTCTGAAGAACCCAGATGCAACTGTGTTATCTTACTTGTGTGTTCTATGCGCATTATTCTGTGTACGTCTCCCACTGGAGGCCTGATACACATTCAGCATCACTTTCTTCAGTCGTGTAGCTAATGGTATGCAGTGAAGGCTTTCGTTTTTCTTGACAACTCATCTACCATTCCATTCTTCAAGGTCGTTTGACCCGTTTCTTTTCGAGCGTTGTTTAACCCACTCGAAGATTCTACGCACTTTTCGCTTGGCGCGCTTTTGAGTGCCGCCAAGTGGGCTGTAGCCCATCTCGCGCTTCTTTTCTTCATCCTCTTGATTTCTGCCGTTGGTCCCAGATTAGGATAGAGCTAACTACTTATCACACTTCCAAGCACTGCTGGAAACATATGATTTGTTTCCAAACCCTACTGCGTTCTTTTAGTTCGGTGTCTGTTAGGACTACTTGTCGATTGCTCTTCAGGAAAGGCGTTTTAAATTGTTAGTGGACGGGGGTCAAGCGCATACCCAACTGTCCACTACACCTTCTGCTGAACATCATAATGCATGAAAAGCAGAGAGAAACTTTCCGCTCGCGACATATGATTGCTCAGGGAAGTGCTTAAAACAACATGCGAGTCCTCACTTCAGTGTTTTCGGATTAAGAAGTAATTGTCTATGAAAGGTAATTGTCAATGGCGCCTTCGAATATTTATTCACTTTGCTTGTTTGGAGCTTTCATTTGACCCCCCACGCCGGTATGTTTGATACATAGATGTATACGTTTTGCCAATATCATCAGGGTCAAGACGAACGCGACATACGGGAAAATGACGCTAACCATACACATCAAGTTTAAATTGTGTCCAGTCTGCTTGTTAAGTATATGTTAGCACAGTGATGCGAATTAAGCGACGAACGCATTCCAAGAAGATCCAAGTCCAATAGTCACCTTCTATAGTCATAAACGAAGTACTTGATATGGCCAAGCCCCTGACAGGCATATTCTATAAAAACCGTATGAACCGAAATAGAAACGACAGAACAAATCCACTGTGAGCACAAGACTGGCATTATATTCTGTTTAAGACCGGTCTTGCTTAACAGAGGTTCACGAAAGAACAACACGAAGACTGCAGCAGCACTGAAGGCTGCGGCGGCAGTCTGCAGTAATATATTGATAGATGACAGTAAGTTGTAGGAACAGTTACAACCAAGAAAAAACGGGACGTGATGAGAGCGATAATTGAACTCAGACGTTAACAAACAACGCAGGTGCATCCAGATGTTGAGATGAATTTATACAAGAATGTTGGTAGTGTTCGCAACCCCGAAATTGGTTTACTCGAATAAATTTAAAACCGCACTGCTCCCGTAATGATTGTGGTTGAATTCGCCTTGTGTTCTACGTATTTTTTGACAGAAAAATAAACCTAAGGATTATTACACTCTACAATGTGAAGATTTTGCTGTTGTGATCAAGATTGAGATCAGGATCTACTGAATCACTGTAACTGTGCTAGAGGAATCCGTCGTGAGGTGTTGTCTTGCATATTCATCTAGATGGAAGCCACCACTCAGTGGTACATTGTCATCAGTAAATAAGCAGCGAACTTTCATATACACGTTATTTTCTGTTCGACGTTTCGTGGCTTTTGCTTTCACTCTAAAAATACCTTCAACGTCTGGTTAGATGTACCGGCCCCATCCAAGAGAAGAGAGGAACGTGAGCAATTTACTACATTTATGACCATTTATTCAGAGTTTCTGCCTCCAGACTGTGCCTCGTCATCATTGATATATCAAAGGCAATATTTTCAATTTTTGGGATATATCAGGAATTGTATTCTAAAGCGATAATGCGCAGATCCTACAGTGAATTTTTTCGAGCTATTTCCTCCTCCAAAACTTTTAACCTTCTGAGATATCAGCTTCCACAAAAACAAAACTTAGGGACGTCAAACGTCTTGTATTCTGCTGAAGCGTTGCACAGGAGTAGCTACAGTACTTCAGTGTTGTTCGGCTCGACGGCACCCCTTATAGAAACGCAGCTGTTAGCTATAACGGTCTCTTTGTGACTATCCCTAAAGTAACGCAGTAAATGAGGTCCACAAACCTCAAGGTATGACAGTCGTCAGTACTTCTGCGTGACCGGAAACCTACAGTATACAAATCCATACACAACTGCGGAAGGTTTAAAGACCTTGCACCTTTCTTGTCACATGTATTTAGGAGGTACATTCGAATGGCACGAAATGTTTGATGCCTTCTGGTTACAATTATGCATCAAAAAAGATGCTTGCTGCATGTCACTTTAGAAGAGCTGATGATTCTCTGACTGACTATCTGTACTCTTGCTTTAGCATTCGAAATAAAAGAGTTCCTTCACAGTTCTAGGTTTCACATAACAGATTACACCATCAAACCACACTAACGATGTTTCGTTCATCACGACGTGTCACTTGCATATCAATGTCACCCGTTTTCGGTGGTCCACAGACGACGGAGCATTTTTGTAACGGCCTCGATGTTTTGCGCAATTGTCCTGCCTCCGGTGCTATTGAGAATATTTATTTGTATGCGTTTTACTGGTTTATTTACCATGAAAGTAACTTTTGTTGTGGGGTAGTGCTATTATAAAGCGTTGCTACCAAAGCTTTTTGACTTTATTAAGTTACTCCGTTATATCGTTGACTAATCCACTAAGACACCGTATCTATATAGTTCGGCATGTAATGAACACACAGGTGTATCAGAAGCCTGAGTTAGTAACGTGCGCTCAACCTATGTGAAAACTTTTGGTCTGTGTCAGTAAATGCGCTGTCGATCTTATAGTAGGTTATCATGCAACACACTGAAAAAGATCGCCTAGAAACGTTATGCATGCAGGTTCTTAATCTCTGATTATCAGAAGGACTGAAGTTTTTTTTGTCTTCATGCAAAAGCCGTTTGGTCTTGTGTTTGAGACAGCTGGATGTATAATATGTGAGATTGAAAAGTCACTTACATGGAGTTGTTATCAGCCACCTGATAAACTGACTTCAATTCGAGCAATACAAATGTAACTGAGACCTTAAGAATGCACTTGGCTCGTTTTCGATGAAAACTTTTAGAAAAATGGTTAATGACTTAAGCGGTTGACATTCGACATACACACTTCTGCTAAATGAAAACCATACCGTGATTAACAGTGTTACACAGTTAATCGAACATAAGCCTACAGTGCACTGTCGAAACCTTTTCGTCCGGTAAAGTGTCCTCGTGTTGTTAAATGTCTCATTGACATAACCTTGAATCTGCTACACGTAACATCCTTGGGAAACTAAAATGAAGATCAAGCATGCTACAAATCCAAGATAGTCTAAGGAAGAGTACGAGCTTTTATTGAAAAAGTGTTATTCACCGGCTTTTGGGATTGTTTCGCACAGTGCAAAATAACGATACACAAAACTTCAAAGCAACAATTCTTGTTGTTCCTCCGTATGAAAGGAAGATGACTATATTTATTAAGTCAGAACTAGTACAAATCAATTCATTTAACTTAGATTCACGTTTTGTCATTGACACCTTTCGGCGCACAGCAATTCCTTCTCAAATTTAGAACAACCAGGAGGAGCAGTATGGATTCCAGGTGAATAACTACAATAAACATGGTGTTTGCTGCTCGACAGATCCAATAGAAGTACCGGAGACACAACCAGCCACTGTAAAGATTTCCTTATTTTTGTTTGCAAACGATGCTTCATTTTTGTACAACAACTTTTTGTATCACCTTTGCATTTTGTTGAAATTGATAAAAGTGACCTTGCAATTCAATACAAATTTTGTG
>JTDE01007442.1:2779-27362 GCA_014338405.1 Paragonimus skrjabini miyazakii | reverse complement strand
TACGAGTAAATCATTTTTAGTAGAACCTGTTTGTTCTCTAGCCCCTCCGGCCTCTGAACTATCGTTCGGTGGCAGTCACCCTGAAGGTGTCGTTTGTTTACAAGCCGCTGTTGGTACGAGTGTCGTTGTTCTGCCTTCATTGAATTAGTGGACGCTGATGTCGGTGGAATGCAACCGTTGGCTTCAAGCTCCATCTCCAAAGAGTTGCGGCAAGTTTTCTTGAAGACTGGTGCTCGCCCGTCCTGGAAGCATGTCGTAATGGATGTTGTGCGGAAATACCATCCAGAGGTGCCCAAGGATTTAAGAACCATTCTTCGGACTCCCCTAAGTTCCACTCAGAAACCCGGCGGAGTTTACATCCACTTGGGTCTTGAGACTGCTTTATGTAATCTCCTCAAACGCGAGTTAGTAAACATGATTGAACTACAGCTGCATATCGACGGTTTGTCTTCTTCAAAAGGTCAGGTATGCAGCTTTGGCCTGTCCTCGCTCGATGTCTAAGCTTTATAAACAAACAACCATTTGTTATAGGTATTTACTGCAGTCCACGCACACCAACGGACGTAAACGCATTTCTCTGCGATACAATAGATGAGTTAATGGAACTTCTACCAAATGGCATTGTGAATGACGGTCGCGAACTCATCGACGTTCGTCTGTCTTGCATTATTTGTGATACTTCTGCTCGTGCTTTAGAGTGGCACAAGGTCATTTACTTACTAGTTAACTCAATTATTCTTCTGTTCCCGTGAGACGATTTTTTATGCGGATTTGTGAGCTACTTCCAAATGTGTGTGTGTGTGTGTGTGCAGTCGTCACGTTTTCACGTCCGTCGGATGGGCGACGACCGTATCCCGAAGCAGGTATTGTATGGACAACTGAGATCAGGTAAGCGAAATCCTGGTGGTCAAACGTGGAGATAACAGAATGCTCTGCAGTTGTCTTTCACGTTGTAAATTTGACTTTAGATGTTAGGAAGAATTAGCGTTGAATCGGACGGTCTGGAGAAATACGATCCGGACGGGCGTCCGCGAGTTCAACGAGCAGTTATTGCGCGACCGAGAACGAAAGCGCGTAGTACGCAAGGAAACCATCGGTGCCATAAGTCGTAGTGACATGACTATATGGCCTTGCGATGTGTGCGGCCACGAATGCACCGGCCGTTTGGGATTGGCAAATCACCGGCGTACTCATAGAGCACCGTCGGCGGAGAGACGAAGGGTACGTTAGGCTCAGGTAGGTCATATCAGTACATCCATTCTGTTTCTGTTAATGACTGATTCGACCAAGGCTATGGTCGTTTGGCAAGTAATCTGCTTCTCTTTTCAGAAACGTGAATGTCTACGGTCTTCTACCCATTGTTTTCTTGAGCTTTGTTGGTGTACTGAATGATGAATCGTCTGTCTGATCTTTTCGTAGTTCAACTTTGAGTTTTGTCTTTCAACTTTATCCTCTCTAGAATGCACTAACATGCACTCGTATACTGGAATGCTTCTTGTATTACATTTCACACATCTTTCTTCCTAGTATAGATCTTGTCATTGCAGTCTCTCTCATTGTTTATTTTCCGAGAGATAAGGGTTTCCTTTTCGTGCTAGCCATTCAATTGGCTAACCAGCATTGGCCGGCTGGACACAAGAGTCTAACTCACACACTTACTGGTCTTATCCCCTCGGGTTTATACCGGATACTTGGTGTGTGAGTGGAACCGCAAGTGGTGCAGCGTAAGCCGCTTGGGGTGATGGTCTGAAGCGCAGGCGTCCTTTGACTTCCGTCACTGTGACAGGCTAATCCGTTTCAGATGCCGCCAACCGTGGGTGTAGAAGGGACCGATAACAGACAATGAAACTCCTCAACAGTTTTACCTCTCAGTTTACACTTACCGACTTTTATATAAAACAACAAAACACAGATTCAGATATACACAAACTGATTTTAATTTTTCCAATCTTTGCAGTTCCAATGAAATTAGTGAATCAAAAAACTGCATTTGGTTTGGTGTAGAGTTGAAAACAAAATGTGACAGTCGCTCGGTTACATTGTCATACTGCTATCCAGATCCAAACCTCATCAAAAACACGTGGGGATTGTTGGATGGAAGATAGAACGAGAATAACCACCTGACCGTAACAACCTCAGAGATGCCTTGATACGGTTTGATACAGTATACTCGTTATTTAAACTAAAGCAATAATCGAAAGTTTCCTCGGAAGAGTTGGTTGGTTAATCAACACCCACTATGCCAATACACACTATCAAAATCAATGCCCACTCTAATAAACTTTTTCGGGTACATCTATCGTTAACATACTTGGCGTTTTAAGGAAGAATTTTACCGTTATGAGTATGATATAAAAAAGTAGTGACAAAGTTAAAACAGCATGGCAACGAAGTGTTAAATTACAGCTTCCCACTATCGTTAGTCACTTGTGTAAAAACACTTGGTCACCACGACCCACTATACTGCCACTACACTGATCACACATTAAGGGAGACTGAATCTTCACATCCACACCTTCAGTTGTGGTCGGTTGGCAGTACCGCACAAGTTGCCTAATCGTCAAATATAGTGGTGAATGAACGGAAGCTACACAAATGTACAAAGTACAAAGTACAAAGTACTTAACTGGCACCGGCTGTGTTGAATCATAGGTGAGTGCTTGTCGGTTCAAAATGTGTTGTCTAAACATGCTAGATCGAACGCGCAAAGCACGGCTAAATGTAGGAGTCCACAGTGCAATGAACGTTTGTTTGGCGCGACGAAACTAACTACTATCACATTTGGAAGTAGCTCACAAATCCGCATAAAAAATCGTCTCACGGGAACAGAAGAATAATTGAGTTAACTGGCAAGTAAATGACCTTGTGCCACTCTACATGCCGTTGAGTTTTTTTATTAGTAGAACAGTCGAAGCGTGTATTATCAGTCAAAGTCTTCACAGTTCATTCCTTTTTAATTTCCGTAAATACCAAGTCATTCGAACTGCGTAAAGCTGATTAATGCACATCATCAGCATTTTAAAACTACCCTATATTTCAAAACGGCATTTACATTGCTACTTAGTTACTTTTTTCGCGCTTAAAGAGACCTCTTTGAGAAACGTGCTACTAACACACTGCTACTATACTGCAAACTAAGTGTTAAACACTAAAACTCTGTCCAAGTTCCAAATGTTTTCAATTAATTTTAAAAATATTGCATTGAATATTAAATAGTTCGTATTACTTTAAACTAGGCTTAACCTTATTTAGTTTCAAAATTCACACAATGATAGCGGCATTTCCAGCTCAGTTGGTGAACACAAAGCCCAGTAAATTAATTGTCTTCATTTGTAACAGAAGAGCTCATCTTGTTTTGATAATCTGACTGTAGTCACTTTTGTTGTTTTCCTAAAGTCTTTGTTACTCCAGTTGAATAAAAATATACTTTTGATGCAAATGTTATCCTCGAGGTGCACGTATAAAAGAGATCGTGAAACCGTTTCAGCTTGTACCTTTTTTGACAGTTTACTAGTAATTAGTTGTTCACCATTGCTTAGTGAGTAATTCCATTTCAAAACTGTGCGACAATTAATAGTAAAAGCTCATGAAATCTCGCCCGTGGGAAGAAGACTGTAACTGTTGCATACTGGTTTGGTCTACTAATCAAAGCTAAGGGTTATTTTTATCTTAACAAACTGTTTACGACTCATGCTCTCTCTAAACAATAGCAATCCAAACTACTCGTCCTGTAAGAAGTCGGCCAAATATTTTCTGTACTACCACAAGCTACGATCGAACTGCAAGCCGTGAAAATCCTAAAACCATCTAACGAATGGATCTAGATAATCATGAGGCACATTCTTTTCATTCTACCTTCTGATTTTCAATAGAATTCTATCGTAACTAAATGATTTGAAGGTGTACTCAATACCTATGTATGTTAACTTGTGCTTCCTTCTTAGATCACATCTTACGAGAAAGTACATTCTACGCAAGAGTACCGCCAACAGGTACCATGAAAATCCAACTTACAGTCTTCCTCTAGGAGGCATCTGTATCAATCAACTTCCTGTTCCCTTTTACTCCTCAGCTGTTATACTATCGTCTCAGTCTATTTATACTCAGCAACCCATGACGGTTGATTTTGTGAGCTGATTGTAAATAGTCGCCGACATTTCAAGTAAAACATTTCAGCACTCCACCAAAACAATGTAGGGAGCAGGACTGATTCAGATAATCACTAGTGTGATGTTACCTTTCCCAACTGGAAAACATGGTGGAACTGATTTTCATCTGGGTATGTTAAGTTGTTCACACTGCCTGGCCAATTTATTGGAGTATTTACTTCGAAAGTGCACACATAACTAATGTTGTGAATCAAGAGCACGGATGGCACAAGGGTTATTTACTCAAGAAAGAAACACATGGGTTTAGCGCTTAAACAGGACAACAATCAAAACATTCATTTGCATACAGTACTCGACTCGGACCGTCACGGCTGCTACAGATGTCAATGCTCAGTTACTTTAGATAGCAAGGATCATTTTGTGCGATGCTGCACTCCGATGTTTCCTCTCGTATTTTTCCCGCGGCTATTTCGATGTCAAAATGCATGCTCTGATCCACTACTGAATAACAGTAGTATGAGTAGTATATTACGATCGCTCATCCCCACTACACTAACTGTTCGCCATTTTTTGACGCAATCGTTTCCGTTATAAAGTGTTTCGAGGTTGCGTGCCCCAGAAACTTATTTATGAATCAGTGACACACGTATGTAAGTACGTGAAAGTAACAACGTGTATCGCCGAAAAATGAACCCAATCAGAAATGCGGATGAAGGCTTTTTGAAAGCATAATTCGAATTTGTCAGACGTGTTGTTCTGTTGTGCCAGTATCGCACATCATATATGGATCGTTTTTATTTTCCTCTTTCAAGACGTTACTGAATTAGTAGCGAGTAGTTTACACTCGCCTTCATTACGCAACAGGAAGTTCATTATTCAGAAAAATTTTATTAATCGCAGTTGTTGTTTTTCAACAAATCACGATAGCCATTTACCATAGAAAAAGATAAATATTGCGACGACCAAGTTGTTCCAAACAATGTGCTTGTTATCTCCACGTAAGCGTTCTCCAGATAAATGCAACTGTTGTTGCAGAGAGTAATGGTATCTCGGGAGTTATTTGGATGGCAGAATCCTGTCAAAACAAGCGACAAAAACATGTTTTTCGCATTAGTTTTAAGCTTCCCTGGTACATTTAGTTCAGTACTGTTATAAAAGTTTTAAAATAATGTACGGCTTTAGATTTCCACTAGTGCCACCTCGGAATCACATTAACTGGACAGTTTTTACATATCAACGAAAAAATGAAAAACCCCAGAAACAGTCCCTTTTTAGTTCATGGTCGCTTTTCGTCAAAATTACAGATTAATAAACCTGTTTATGCTACCCAGATTGATTGTGGTCGTATCTATCACAAATGACATAGTGCTTAATAGCCAAGCAACTCTTAAATGCGTCAATGATAAATCGTTCGTTGAATAAGGATGTTGAATATAAAGATAGCTGAAAGTTACAGGGTTTCATAATCAGCTGCAAATTACTGCTTTATTCCTAGGGCTCATACAATCAATCACACGATTTACTCAGTAAAGCAACAACAAAATGAACACACACGTTAGCTGAAGCAAATAGTTCCCATAAGTTGTAAACTAAGAGTGTACATAAAGCCTTCCTGTCATATTTGGGAGGCTATTGTTGAGCTAGGGATGAACCTCATCTTATGTCACTAAATCACGCTTATAATGACCGTTGGTGTAGCTGATTTCACCAGGTGATCTGAACGTTTTATCAGTGTGTTTGTTGTGCCGTGTGATACTTCATCAGTAACTGTATTCGTCGAGGCCAACAATGAACAGATGATAAAGAAATTTTATGATTCTGTGGCTTGTAGAAATTCGAGATGTCTACGCCAAATCCCATTTGATAATGCATACGTTACTACCAGATTCAGGTAGTACTGCTTTTTTCACCTAAGGTATACAGCTCCGTCCACCTCGGTTGAGTTTCTGCTTACAATGGTTTTACGACCTGCAATATGTTTTTTCAGGCATCATCTGATTTCTCAACTGCTAATCTCCTCTGCACGCAACAAGTAACTGTCATTTCGTTTAAAGTTCGTCAGTTACATTCCGTTATCTATTCGTTTCTCGGTTCTTTAAGCTAAGATCATGTGCATTATGTAACTGCCGAATTCAAAAAATGCTCACAGTTAACTAGTTTTCAACGAAACTCACTTAGTGAGTGCTATTCATCAAGTGCACATCTTTCTATTGATCGGCAATGGCGACCAAGTTAATTTGAACGCGATCCACCGGTTAAATTGTGTTATTCTCATGGCGTAGACTCAAACAGTCGCTGTCGTTTTCGGTGGCCATATGATCATTTTGTTGATCATTTCTGGTATTACGTATTAAAACAAATCATTTTTGGGACAAAATTCACTACACACCGAAAGCTGTCATTCTTTGCTGTTGTAAGCGAATACTGAATTGTTGTACGCCAAACCGCCTAAATATCACTCAACCAAAATGTGGTTTCAACTAACAAGACAGCAACAATACATTTATATAACACAATTTTCCACACAAGCGTGCAATACCAGCAAATCAATATGAAGTCATCGGAATTCGTCTTTTGCAACAAACGATCAGCTAGTAAAAGAGAATAGTAGACTAGACTTCGTAAATTTTGTTGATATAAGCTGACCCATACGCAACAGTAGTGAAACTACTCACGACAAAATTTTGTGGCCATCCTTACGTCCTCAAAAATGTCTTGCTTTTCTCTAGCTTAACTATTTTCAAGCGTTCATAAACGCTACACTCCGCCTCATAATAATGTGAACGCCAAATTTGTTCGCGTGTTTCGTTTATTTATATCAACAGAAGACCTATTTTGTGAACATTGTTTAAAGCTTTCGATTTGCCAGCATCTAAAAAAATCATTTTGATGTAATAAATCAAAATTCCTCTGTTCAGTAACTGTACGAACTTCTCAACTCAAGATGAACTTAGGTGCTCTAAGGTGAAACAGGGTTTCAATTTTTCATACTCTTTGGCTTAACCAATTTTACAGATGGTCACTGTTGTCTAACCACATATCGAGTACCGTGTGGTTTTTTCGTATATGGAGTGCTCATTCTATGACGTGACATCATATGCTCGAAAGAATACATATTACAACGTTTGAAAAGTTTAGTCTTGTGGCATTTACGACGGTGCATCAGAGTTGTCAAGATATTACAAAGCCGGTTGAACGGGGAAGGACTTACTTAACTCGAACCGAAATCAGGATAGTACAAAAGGCTTCAAATCACACGAGTGTAATTTACACCGAATGGCAACTGAATGCCAGCTATTCGGGAGCAACTATTCCAGCAATCTGGATATCTGATAACCCGAAGAGAATTTCAGAGTTGGCTGCTTATTACAAGAGATAGTAATCAGTATAATTCGCGAGATATGAATAGATGACTCAAGTTTCGGAGATGAAAACAACTCATTCTAATTGCCCTCATGATGCACTAGTAACATAATTTGGTGAAGAAACTGATATTATGTAGCTAGCGTCTCCTATGTAGGTAAATTATTGATGATCTTGGATGTCTCCTAATTGAAAGGTAAACGTGAATTGCTTTTTACCTAAAGGCGAAACAATGTGCGCAATTTTGATTGTTCATATCTCAACGTAATGTAGTATCATTTCTTGACTTTCCATTTGCCGGATGTTGACCGTTTCAAAAAGACTGTTGCATATATTTTCTGCTTGCAAACAGGCAAAAGGTGACTTGTACGGTAAGACATTGATCTAGTAGTTTACATAAACACATTCCGCATCCGAGCTTAAACTGGAACCATGGGAGCTAGTTAACGAATCAAGTGTGCCCAAACGGATGTATGTGTGCATCAAACTGGGAGTCACTAACTGCTATTGAAGAAACATTAATTGGAATTACACAACCAAAAGTGATGTACACCAGTTCTTAAGAAAGCCGGTGGTCATATTTCCGTTTTTTCAAGAAGCACAAACCATTTTGTATTGCGGCATCCACAATATTATCAGATAGGATAATTTTTATTTATTGCCGCGCTTTGACTTCCTTCAACTACTGGGGAATAATATGTGCTTTGACGTGTGTATTTTGTAATTACGTGCGCGCACAAAAATCAGTTTTTTATTTGTATGAACAAGCGTGATAAATGAAAATGTTTGTGATCCAGCTAATTAGGAGACGAAATATATTTCCAACTCTCGACATTTATAGTAAAAATTTGACTCCTTGTCTAGATGACTCAAAGCAACTGCAGTCTTGGAGTCGACCTTCATAGCTAAGACTTCCTACAACTATTCTGTAAAATTGGGATCAACACTGTAGGTTGGTCAGTTAAAAACCATCTCCCCAAACGGTAATCACGTTCTCGTGACAAACGATGCACGAATTCGATGCCAATTTTATAGAAAATCCTAGTCATCTGTAACTTTGAGGAAACTGAGGGTAACAGAAGGTGTTACTGAGTATTGATTATTATGTGGGTGGTCCATATGCTCAGTATAAATGTTTAAATACACCTCATGAGACTAAGGTCTATTGTTAATGCTTATGTTGGTGCATACGTTTCCTTTCACAAGTCCGCATCAGTAATGTCTTCATGTATCAGATTCATTTAGTCACCTTATTATTCTGACAACTGAAGGAAACGAGCTCTCACAGAGGATTCCGAGCAATATGCTATTCAACTTAGATTATGGTCTAATGTTTGTTGATTCAAAAAAGTAGCTTTGTTTATTTCCTTGTACATCAATCACGGAGCATTGCACGCTCTTTATACATATACAGTGATAAAATGCTTGTCTGCACTACAAACCACTGCTTATTGCTTTGGAATCCTAGTATGTATTTTTTTTAACAAAATTCGTCGTCGGTCGTTTGGATTTGACTACGCGATATTCTTTCGACATATTGTACAGCTTGCGACAAAGTTTCTAAATCTTGAAGTCCAGAAGCATTTTCTTCTTCATTATCTCCTGACGAAATGACGTGTGCAGATCATGACGGGTAGTTCACTCCCAGGCCTACGATAAAGCTCGTCGACAATTGCAGGGTTCTCTGTGAGGTGAAGGAATTCACTGCTGACTACGTCAAACACCTATGTGGGTGGTGAACTTTAAGTAAGCTGTGCCACCCATATCCATCGTAAAAATCTTCACCGAGTTTTTGGTTACATGGTTACGGCCCCCATTCAGAAGCCGACATTTTGGCGGTGTTCATTGTAATTATCTAAATGACAAGGATATAATGTTCGTAACGGCGTTCAATATATGTTGCTACTATTATAAATAATGATGGGCAACCGAAGATTTTGATGGATAATACTTTAACACCACTCACGGTTGATGACATGTTTTACATTCACATAGATCTTTTCAATCAATCCCTTTCGAAGAAGCACCACATTCGTGTTTTTTTACTGGTAGAGCCCAGCAGTCTTATGCTAACTTACTCTGAGTATTTAGCTGAGATAATTCTACAGTAACTACTGAAATTTCACTGACCCAGTGCTCAACACGGTCACCTAACAATAGCTTTGGCCGTAGGTTAACCCTCATTTGTGTTAAGAAAGTGCAGCATCGATGAGATTTAGCTACATAGAAACTGAACCCTTGATCTTTTCAAGAATAGCCAACTGAAAAGTACGTCTTACTATAAAGGTTTTGATAAACTGTGTGGAATTTTCATCCCATAACTGTTGTACACCATGAATGACTTTCGAACTTTCGCATATCTGACTACTTGCATTCACTTCTGCTGTCTTTTGACTTCTGACAAATAGCGTGGACCACCTCATTAAACGTTGGTCAATTCTTGTGATAAAATAATGTAAGCTCAGTCGGCTGTTCCAAACTTTTAAAAACAGTCAGTGCCACAAATATGTTAGCGGTCAGACTGATGTTCATTCTCACAGCATAGTTTGTTAGGTGGCGCATCCTTTAACGAAACAGCCAGTATCACGCCACATCGATTGACCGGCCCAGCTCGGATGGTTTGGTTGTTGGTGTTGGTTCCACTCAGCCAATCAGACTGCAGGTGTGCGGTCGAACGCCTGCGCACCATCTGGACTGTGTTTTTTCGCGTTCCTTTCCGATGCTCCCTGTAACGTGATTTGATCTGACCCCCTGACTTCCATATATGACTGTTTAATTTGATTCGCTTTATATCTGTCGGTCATTTACGCCAATCGTTTTTTCCTATAAATTGTCAGCCTCTGTGGCCTAATTTTGTCCCGCTCTTCCAGTAAATGGTGTTGCCACATCTGTTCTCATTTATCAGTTTTGTGTCTAGCAACTGAGCGTGTAACCAAGGCGACGATGCAATAAAGTTCCATTCAAATTCCTAATCAGATCAGCAGACTCGCTATTGGTTTTGGATTCTGATTGGTTGCTTGAGACTGGTGGACATCGTTCAAACCCTTTCTCTAGTCAGCTGGTTTGGGTCACCATACTTTCTTCAATCTATTCAAGGAGTTTAGTCATCTCGTCAAGAAACGGGGTCAAGGATAAATTATCTGATGTGCTTTAATTAACCACGCTTTGAAAAAGTAATGGTTATGGAACATGGCGCATTAAAAAAATAGACAGGAGCAGCTGTCACCGGTTAGCCAGTCCTTGCTTTCACTGTCATCTTGCTGTACACTTACTTAAGTGCACTTTCCTGTTGCTACCAGCCATCTGAGAGACTTTCGCTGCTTATAATTCTTTCACTAGGCGACTTTCCATCTAACTGGCAGGTACCTTCCAATGCGTGGTTGGACAAAATGGGAAGGAAGGCCTATATGACTACACTTCAGTATTTTTGTATTAGCAGTGAATTGGTCATTCTCTGTTGATGATTATTGTACTGAGGCCACTTTGTATACCTTTGGTAAGCATCATCACGTATCCTTTCAGTATAACAAAATTTTGATTTACCATCTCCAGTCAAATGTGTATACAAAAACATTAAACATGAGTATCATAGGAGTTATGCGGCATCTAACAAATTGAACGCATGATGAAAAATGCTAACAAATGACTTTTAGAGGTAGTCTGTTGTGGAAATATGTGGTCGTTTTGTGTTTGCTTAAAAGTTAAAGTGCGAGCTGAGAACTTTGAGTTTATGAGCAAAAGCATGCACAATTATGAATATAAAAGATTGTCTGAACTATAGTGGAATGAAATGTTTGTAAAAGCACTGTGAAGAATAGTAAATAAAGTAGAGAGAAACTTGTCGAAATACTTAACTCAGGTGTTGAAATACTTAGAAGCTGTATAGTCAGTGTTTGGGATAAAAGTGAGAATACCTGAAACAGCGACTTACTTGAACTAGTTATACAAAGTTTTTGCATGAATTGAAAGTTATTTATAAATGATCGACAGTTGCGACCAATTGTGAGTGATGTTCAATTTATGTACAAACAATACCACTTACTACTCGCCGGTAATCAAAATCTTTTACCGAAAAGTCTGGCGAGTACAACCGTGAAACAGTAAACGAAATGCGGTAATGTACAACCTATGACGAGTATGTTTTTTTAAGGTGAAGGGGAGTTAGTGAGTGGTTCAAGCAAAGGACAGAATAAGATAAATGGTAAACTTCGATGGAGCATCAGGAACATGGTGTGTCCTAGACAGATCACTCAAATTAAAGCCCTTAGATACTCAGTAGACGTAGTAGTTGGAATAATGGTTAATCAAATGAGATTACTTGATCAAAAATATCTGTCAACTCTTCAGCCCCCACAAAGAGTCTAACTTATGTCTAAACGCTGTTTAGTTTAACGTTGACTGACGATTTTTATATCTTTCTTATATCTTTCCTAAACTACCTCGTAGAACCTAGACTTGAGCTGGTCACCATTAAATTTGCACAGCACAACAACACCGTCAGCCAACTTCTACGCAGAGACGTCGGAACTCATTGGGTACAGAGTACAAGAGGACTGGTTGCAACCTAAATAATCCATAAATCCAGACAAGCTTGGTTGAGGCAAGCGTGTTGATCACTGCGCCATTAACCTCAGATTAGGGACGGTTACTATACGCAACCATCCAGCCATATTTGTTTATGAGTAATGGGTTGATTATCTGATCACTTCGAGGTGAAACACAGTAACTGGTAAACTAATTCCGATCGATGACCATAAGATTACTGTTTCTCTCTAAGTTGAAATCACAGAAGTCATTAAACTGATTGAGCAATATTCTGATTTCTAGAGTTAACAGGTCAATTACCATGTACCTTCTCGAAGCAATCGGATGATCTGTGTATTACCCACTAGTGAATGTGGCTAAGCGTTCGTATGTGATGAGTCAGTCATCTTTAATTTGAAGTTAACAGCACAATGATCAATCTCGAAGTTGCTCGAACCAGTAGATGGGTTGTTGCTATTCATTATTACACACCAGAAGCATGGTGATTGATTGATTTTTGGGACAAACTGTAAACTTGGTTTATTGGTAAGGTTTCACTCTTGACACGGAAGTTTCTTCTAGTCCGCAAAATCGTCTGTGTCAGGAATGGTGCGTTACCAATAAGACAAATTACCGACCGCTGACAAGTTGCGCTGAAATTATGAATGCTCAATCTGTATCAAACATTCCAACTAATGACATACACTTACGGATTTCGCGTTCAACAACTAATAAGTGAACTATACCCGGTTTTGTTTTCTACATAACTTGTAATATCACGTCGCGATCCAGTATACTGAAGATATTACAGCAGTCACGAAGACAAAACTGCGCAACTAAGTTTTGGACGTTTAAAACAGTCAGTTACATCATTTTTATACCAGAAAATTTAGTAAATAATGACGTTGGTAAGAGACTTAAAGTTTGGACAAAAATGCAAAGCGGATAATATTTTAATATGCTGAGAACAGTGCAAGAGCAAACAAATGTTCTGCGTTTGTCAGGCTTATGCTCGATAAAAGACACTGCCCACATTTTTTGATAGTCTGGAATTTCGACCATTTTTATGGACCCTTAAAAATGTCTGTTAACGGCGCAGCCAAGCAGGTAACAATTTTTTTTCAATAAACTGATAAAGATCTACTTGGACACGACGTCTCTGTTGGATTTTGATACCCGAGTTTGTTCTACATAATAACTGGGTTCATTATAAAACCTGTCGACCTCGTCAACTTTGCGTCTGTTAAAAAACGTTTGAACAATGTTACAGTCGAAGGACTCCTGACTGGGTCTCTCAATAGTGAACCGACGATTGATTGTCTAACTCAACGTTTTCAAGGTCTTCTATGTGTCTTCCTGTGTTTAGTCACGATAAAAAATCAAGTCTGTAGTTGATTCAGCTCCGGCAATTCATGTAAAGTAGTTTTGTGTACATTTCACTTGATAAAGACGAAATAACTTACACAAGGTTTTATACCAGAATTGTCAAATTAACTAATTCCACTGTGAAAATGTCCTGCTGGGACAAGATAATGAAAATGTCATTCCGCAGTAGTGGGAATTGCTGAAGTAAATATAACTTCTGTCTCTATCTTCACTCTCAGCTCACGACCCACGAAATACTTGTTTGGGTCTGGACCGAATACGCAGCTTCCATTAAACATGCAAAATTATTTTGGAATTTCAGTAGCCTTAATTAAGACTCTCCTAACTTTTTTCGCTGAAATGGAAGGGCTGCAGTTGTCCTGTACTAAATTTGTTGTGTTCTGGTGAACAACGTATAAACACTACGTTCAGCTAATGTACTGAACGTTATACTCAACATGTGCCTATCAATTGATGGTACAAACTTCCGCTATTTTTACGCGTATGCAGTTACATCTTTCTAAATTTACTCCTTTCATAAAAATATGCAACTCTAGCTTTCTGTCAATCATCCATGCTGGTTCTTTACTGGATAGTTTGATTGAAAAGTTTGATTAAAAGAATCCTTATGAAACCATAAGGATTGTCTCAACGGCAACAGATACCAAAAATAACGAACCAAAATAGCAACCTCCTCTGACAAACTACTTGACCATACCTTTCACTGACTTCAAATCCAATGTTTCTGGCATAGGCAGTCCTGAAAAGTTCTATCAACTGCCCTCCTATTTTGGCAGTGTTATTTTAGCGACATTTTTGTCGAAATTGCTATGTTCTGCCATCCTCGTTTTAAACTCCCTTTAGCCAGAAAGTGACCTATTCAAACTACTTAAATTCTTTTATAGTTTACTGGTAGACTTCATTTTTGGTTCAGCTTCTCAATTCCCAAAGCTTTTTGATCGATCACATTTCTGCCTAATCAAACTTCTCCATAATGTCCGGCTCCGGCTTCCTCCCGCAGGTTTTTATCAAGACTATCGCGTCAGTGTGTGTCTTCTTTTTGCGTCGATTTGGTTTCAGTGAAACGTTTTCGTTCAGTGTATTAAACTGTTTCAACTTTAATCTAGAAAATATTGATATCCGAGGTGTCCTAGCATATTAACCAGTAGAATTGCCTAATGTCAAGCAAGAAATACTTCTAAAAACCTTAAAGAAATTGTTGTGACAAGCCGTGTGGTGAATGTTCTTGATCATCAGGCAAATATGCATAAACAAATATGGTTGTGAATATAGCTAAATACTGCGTAGATCTTGTGTAGCTTATACAGTCTACCTGACCGTCAACGAACGTTTTAGTGAACCGCCACCTATTACAAATTTATAACACTTGATATTAAATTAACATCTGACAGTGTCTATCGTTGACGTAAGCTACCGATCCTGCATACCTATCGCCTTATACAAGGCTGTGTGTAGCTACATATAATCACAGCCACACACAATTGCAAACTGTCTGGATAAATGCAGTTACCGTTTACGAAGGAAGGTGAGTAGTTACTTTGCAAGTGTTTTTTATTTCGTACCATGTTATATGGTTACGTAAAGTTAATTATTTGTTAGCATGGTGTCGTTTTGACAATAGGCCTGCAGCGTGTTCTTCAGGAGTACAACATATTCTATCTGTTAACCGTTCCCTTCTTTGGTCGATTGAACTATTCTGATTATTAACGGCCAAACAAAACAGGTACTTTATTGGTTCGGAACGAAGTTTGTAATGACCAACGATCATTAAGGCTTCTGTACTAATCCCGACTTCAGTCGTGTTTTTCCACTTATCTGTTCTCTACGCACGCTTTAATCTAGGCCTGCCACAGGATGTCTGACACAAACTTAGTGTCACGCTTTTCAACCATGCAACTAATTTCATGTGGTCAATGCTTGCCCTTTTCTGACGACACAACTACTATCCCGTCCTTCAAAGTCTTTCTTCTCGCACGTTTCCGGATGTTGTTTAGTATACTTGAAGGTTCTAC
Organism: Paragonimus skrjabini miyazakii; assembly: GCA_014338405.1. Taxonomy (NCBI): domain Eukaryota; kingdom Metazoa; phylum Platyhelminthes; class Trematoda; order Plagiorchiida; family Troglotrematidae; genus Paragonimus; species Paragonimus skrjabini miyazakii. The sequence goes on along the minus strand of JTDE01007442.1, from coordinate 11,968 downwards.
TCACTTCTAGCTTATCGTTCTTTCAAATGCCACCGAGTATGCCGAAGCTCACCATGGCAAGTGGCCGAAATGAATTTTACCGACCGATTAAAAATATGCGTGTCGCCTGGTTGGAAACTGATTGGAAATGTAGATTTTCAGCTGACACTTAAGTTGTGTCGTACCTATGCAACGTGTGCTGTGCTTAGAAACAACTCACCCGCAAAGGTTCCCTTCTTTGGAGCTGCTACCATCTGCGCTGCGCGCACGTCATGTAAATGAACCACTTGTAGAGAATTTTCTGAGGTGTTATTTTTCTGTGTTTGTGCCATTGGACTCCAGTCACAAAACTTCAGTGAAAGTTATTTGGTTAAGGAGACAACTGTTCTTTCCTCCCACTAAGCCAGTCTTAGCTTCGGCGGTTTAGTTCTAAGATCTCCTTGGAAATCCTTTCGGAAAACGTGTGCAAAATAATGCGGTAAGGTCAATGCATTGGTCTCATTGACACGTTTTAAACCTGTTTCAACTTGTGTACTCAAAGTTAAGCTAATCGTAATGAGCCCAATGAAAGTCTACATCTAAGAACCCAGTTGCCTAGTAATTTTGTTGTCATTGGTCTAAAGCTAAGCAATATCTGATACTTATCATATTTCCAAATATCGTAGTAAACTAATGGTTTGCTCTCAAACACTTTTGCGTTTTTTTATTGCGACGCCTTCAATATCACAGTCCGACTGCTGTTCAGTAAAGATAACCTTCACTGTTATTGGACAAAATTCAAGTGCACACCTAGTTTCTGCCACAACTAAACCTCGCCCTCAGTGAAACACCGCTTTTTCTTCGTTGCTTGACTCCAAGTACGTTGGTCACCTTGATGACCTTATCTGTCAGCAAGTAACTTCATTTAGTACTTCACTTTCGTCCACTGTTTACTTATTTAACTTCGACTTATTAGAACTCCCCATTTTATTAGCAAACGGCTCTAAGTGAATTTTGAGCAAGTGCTGATTAGTCAAAGCTAATTAGGACCAATGTGACCGTACGTGGCCCATAAAAATTGTACAAATTGAGGCAGTTGCTGTTTTTTAAAACGTTTAAGCCCTTTTTGGAACCTAGTTTAAAGTTTTGCTTCAATATGTTCCATGTCACTGAGCAGGGAAGTAAATTAGTTCAAATGGCATGAGATATTTAATGCATATTGCCGCAGTAACTAACACACATTTGAGAGTCAAACGCTAACCATGTTAAGCATTTTATTGCGAAAACCGAAGTGCTACGCATACACATGCATCACACTGCCCGTCGTCATGTGCCGGTATCACGCAGGTTTCGGCGGGCAATGAGTAACATATGGAAGATAAAAATCCAAACAGTTCATTATGACATGATTAAAATTCAGTTAATTCCACATGAAAATAGTAGCCATTAGTTTCATCAAATTTTCTGATGTTTGTTCAGGCGCACTCGTAATTTCAGATAGTTTATCATGGCTGCGCTTTAATGATCCGTGTGGTGGGCTCGGAGAAGGTTGGATGTTTTCCTTCGTACTTCGGGGTACAGATGACAATAACTTGCTTCTGAAATATTTTTGCAAAACATTGAGAGAGTACTTTCAGATCGTCATACTATTTCCGCTCTACCTAAAGTATTTACAAAGATATGAAATTTCAAACGCACCCACAATCCTTGTATTATTGTAGCTCACGTTAGAATTTTGTACAAGTTCAGCAAGGCATATCCGAGTTATTCTATAGGAACTGGCACATATCCCTAGTATTATTAGAATGCTTGGAATGAATACTGTAAGCTTGTTATGTTTTAATTTCGCCCTATCTTGGTTATTTATGGAGATATGCTGTATCTGCTTCATCCTTGCACCTTTGTCTTGCACCTAATTGTTTGTTCTATTCCTTCTCTCTTCCAATTATCCATGGATGCCATGGGAAAAATCGGGTTGCTGGTGCATGAGATTTAACTGTTCTGATGGACAAATTTATTTCCGGAGTAGCCAAACGAGTCGAATCAAAAATGTTGTAAAAAGATGGAATATAATTTTCATTTATTTGACGGATTTCTGTTGAAAATTAGTTAAAGGAGATTGGGAAGCTTCCAAAGCGTTGGAAATATGTACCAAAATTGTTGTGAATAAAATCGCCAGTATTAGAAAGACAGAAAAAGCTTCGCTCGCAAATTTTTTACTGCCCGCCGATGCCCATGCGGGGCCCTAGTCTCACAGCCCGCCGTCCGCCCGCCTTTTGCTCGCCGATGCCAGCGTGGAGCCCGCACTGGACCCCCCGACGTTTTGCTACTTACCCAGCCAGCACGACCGTCCCCTGAGTGTCCCAAAACCGCACCCCGAGTGTCCCCTAAGCGTCCCCTGAGTGTCCCATGGGAGTCCTAACTGTGCACTTTCGGGTCGCTCATAGGACACTCGGCGAAAAATCCTGCCAGGGCTCCCATATAGTATTGTAAATAGTTTTACATTTTTCTACTACCTATTAACGCCTTATCCAACGTTTACCGCGCACAGAAAAGGATATACAACCTCCCCCTTGCCTAGCTATTCTACCTATAGGTAAAATTTTTCATCTGGCCCGCACTGGCTCATGCGAAGTTCACGCGGGATTCAATTCCGCTGCCCTAAAAGCATTCGGTCAAGGCCCACATGAGCGTGCTATTAGAGCAAACAGTTGATTGCTCTAGCAGCACTTAAGTTATTTTGTCTCAATACTATAACGACATTTTAACTACAGCAACTTACTGGTACTTGATAGTTGCACCTGTCATCTGTACAACAATGTGTACAAAACCAGTCGCGTGTCTTTGAAGGATAACATGTCCCTTCAGTTTGTTGTTTGGCTTGTTCGCATGCGGCCCTCGTGGTACATCCTTTTGTAATAAATGCCCGTCTACCTCTCAAGACAGTCCAAAACTTCGGCGCTTTAAAATTTGCTTTATCTTCAAATGTGTTAAAAACCCACTTCTGTATTCAACAAATGACTGACAGGCATCTTGGGAGGGTTCACATCTTTGGACAGACGTAATGCATGACCCCCAATTTCCTTCTACGTCTGAGCAGACATAACATTCCAACGAATTTGCTGAAAGCGTTATTGAGAAATAAGATCGTCATTACCTGGGCCTAATGACACCGCCGAAAGAAAAATGACAAAGTAAAACATACGCGGAAAGTTTTGTAAATCTGGTGTTTACATCGTGCAGTAAAACACTTTCAAGGTCGATTCTAACAAAAAATTTAGTTCCACCTAACTGAAAGGTCATAAGTTATAACAGTTTTGCGTGAATAAGTGAAGTGTGATACCGACACGATCTTGCAAATCGTAATGAGAATCAAAGGTGTGGATAAACCGGCTGAGTTGGAACAAATTCACCTTCAATTCCGGAACTTGATAAGGGTCTGCGTCTGTGGACTTCCTAATGCCCCACTACTGTGATTGAGAGACGAATCAGACTGCGCTTTCCATTTGCCTGCTCAGTGGGTTAACATTTCAAGAAAATTTAAAGATTTGTTATTGGCCAGTTTCCGGATATTACGGAACGAGGACATTGGTCTTGGATGGTATTGAGTTGGATAGGGCTATCACGAGGGCTTCCAAAATAAACGTAACCACAGAGTTGATTAGCGAATAGATACAGTGAGACAATCACATGACGCAAGAGCCCAGCTGTATACATCGATCTATCACACGTACACTCCTAACACGGCACAGATATGCACTTGTCTAGCAGGACATACAGAGCCATAGGCGCTGGTCAATCCCAACGTGCAAGCAAGCACTCTAAAGCACACCAGTCACAGTGAATTAAGTTAATTTTCTTTATTGATTAGTTTCCCCATCGTCAACTGGTTGACAGTGTATGGAGGTTCAAAATGTCAACGGTTTCGCGGAATTATCTTTCTAATCCCGAGTGAACAGGTCTAGGGTCGGAGCCGTAAAGACCTCCTGTGGCAGTTTTTTCCAATTGGGCGCCACTCTCACATCAAACGAATGACTTACAAAGTAGAAAGTGGTGCCTAAACTGAGGATGCAAAACATTTTCTTTTGAGCTTGCTTGTTCAGTTCTGGGTGAAACAGACGAGCAAGGGTATTTGGGGTCTGTTAAGTACTTGTGGACTAGCGTGACATTCCATCTCACCCGCAAAAACTTTGGATTGATCAGCTTCAAATGTGCTGTGCTTAGTGAGGTGTCTGAGACCTTTTACTCTTTTCGAATCTCAGTTATGAACTTGATCAAACGATGAGTTGAACAGGTCTGAATGTTCACGGTTAGCAATGGCAGAACTAACGTAAAATGAATGTGAACGAAGTTTTCCAAGTTATGACAACTGAGGCTTCGGTTGATAAGTTTCCAGACCTTGGGGGACTTGCGTGCCCTCTTCCTGCAGTCAACAGAGAGATTTGGACTCCAAGTTACAATCGATCCTAATTTTTTTCATTTTCCAGACGCAAAACCTAACGTTGTCAACGTGAAAGCAGGTTCCTCTTCTCTGACGAAACTCCATAACTCTATAGATTACCGCATTCAGCCGTATCTTATTTTACTTGCTTCACCTGGAAAGCGTGTCAAGATCATGCTGTGGATTAAATTTGTCTGTGTGGTTTTCAGCGTCTCTTCAATGTCTGGTGTCGTCTGCGTATTGATGGTATTTCGCTAACAAACATGACGAACGTCCGTTTTCCTAAAGTGGACCCACGAGGCATCTTGCGAAGAGGATTTCGAGATTTGGATTAAAAACAATGAACACAAATGAAAAGATGTGTTTACTGGGGCATGCTCTCAACTAGCGTACGAAACTTCCTCCAATTTCTTGCCACCACAGCTTGGAGAATATTATGCTGTGTTCTACTCGTTTTGTGCGGTCACCAGAAACGTTGGGAAATACTTTCCAGGCGTTGTTGGTGCTAAAATGTTTCATTTGGGCTTTCTGCACATTTCAAACCTAACTGTACTGACAGATCCATACGTATTCTTTTGCTTTTTTGGTGATCAACGCATAATCTATTCACTTTTACTTGGCGTGCATCACTGAGATGAACCTTTGCTGTTCCGTCTGCATCATTAACGGGACTTGTGAGGTAACTTTTTACATATATTTTGTACGGATGTTCATCATCAGGCAGCCGAGTTGTGATTTACGGGACATTTTCGCTGCGAATGCTGTAGCTTTTGTGCAACATTTTCTATTTCATAGTTTTCATTTTCTTCACGTTTTTACCTCTCCCAAGTTTGTATGTACACTTGATGTTTATATCACATGAATCGACAGTATTGTAGTGGATCTAAACGCTATATACAATTCAAGTGTGAACACGAAATCAAAAAGTGATAAAAAATGGAAGCAACTGACCCACAGTAGTTCATGAAGGTGCGTTGTTTAGAGTTTCACCACACTGAATGGAGTATCCAGTGGATACGATCCGTCGTATAGTTCCCAGGTAACTTTAGAGGTCACAATGAAGATAATTCTGACGACCGATGAGTTTGGAAATGTGGTGAAATAAATGCGGATTCCGTTAGCCGTTAAATCTCCCAATAATCCGAACACGTGTAGTGGATCTAAACACCACACAAAATCCAGGTGCGAATACGAGATCAAAAAGATGATAAAAGCGGAAATTTACCGCAATAGACAGTTGATTCCACTAGTTTCTAACTCTCCAAAATTCTGTGCCCCAGCAGCATCGAACGTAGACAGAACGCAAGGCTTGCGACCCGAGAAGTGTCATTTGTATTTATCGATTATTGATTAGTTCGATTAAGTTGGATTTAAACGTCGGCTGTGTGTGTGCATTTGAGGAAAGTAACAAGTGTGAATAGCAATGAGAATTATGAAATAGAAAATAGTGTACAAAACGTTACACACGCGACACTGAACGCAGAGAGAGAACACAGGGCTCGCGACCTCGGAAGTCAATTTGTATTGTTAATTGAATCGACTCACATGATTCAAACGAATGTACATGTGAATTTGAATAAGGTGAAAAGTGTGAAAAACAATGAGAATTATGCAATACGAAATGCTGCACAAAACGCTACAGTATATTTTTTTTCAAGGTCGCGAATTATGCGTTCTCCCTTTACCCCGTGTCGCCCGTGTGCTGATTTCAGGAAGGTTACAAGTTAATGAGATCGACCACTTATTTCAGCGTACCTTCGGATTTGTCTATCGTTACAATAATCTCCGCTGTGGACCCAATGTCCTTCTGAACGGGTACGACGGATCGTATCCACTGGACACCTTCATTCACTTTGGCGGAACTCCAAACCAACGCATCTTCGGAAACTATTGAGTCAATTCTCTTTTATTTTCATCACATTTTGGCTTTATGTTCAAACCAATCCTTTAAACAGTGCTTGGATCCAGAGTCGATTGTTAAAACCAACATGATGCCGTTATCGAAAAAATGCCAAACTTTTTTCACAATAAAATTGCAGAAATTAATAATTTTCATGTATAGCCGATTTCTTTCATTGCAACACAATTATTATGCTCGATAAAATATGTGTCCCATAATATGCATTTTACTATTTCAGGGAAAAATTGAAAAATCTTCTTTTGCGCCTAAATGGCCACTCCCAACTCGTTTCGGACTTGAAGCACCATACCGGCGAACTACAAAACTGCCGATTTGATTTCACATAACTTCACTTTTTACGAGGTTATACACGAGCTGATTTATAACTTGCATTCGAAACGAGTAAGTGCGCACGGATTGAAGTTGAATTTCTTAACAGCGCATACTGCTGTGTTTGTAAGTCTTGTGCATGACATACTGGACCTTTGGCTCATGCTTGTTTGTGTTGTGTCGTTTTACAGGACTGCTGTTGAAACCCCTACTTAAGGAGAACGTCGTCCTCCGGTGTCTCCACGTTGTCTCATAACTGGTTCACGGGTGCTACGAGCATTGGATTGAAAGCGGCTGACTTTTATGTTACGGACGTTGCAAGTAGTTCAAAGTCAAGCCGGAAGGGACGTCCAAGCGCTTCGTTAAGGAACTGCCATTACTTGAGGTAAATTGCGTCGGAAAAATAAGGAGCCGAATCGGCTTGGACGGGGGCGGATGGGAAATTTCGATATCCGGGGACTATTCAGCCGACTTCAACGCAGGACTTCGTCGTTTGCCCAGAAACGTCCAAAGTAGAAAATCTCACAAATTGTTCGGTAAATACTGTGTTCTGCGCGTCCATCCGTCGCAAAAATTCTCTCCACATGACGGATGTTCGTGGAAGTTAGGAAAAGAACGCAATTTCATGTGTTAAGCAGGAAAACATGTAGCGATCACATGTACTGTGACAAATAACGCAAATATAACTTTTTGATGAAAGCCGTGTGATACTACTTTTTTGCCAGTTAATAGAATACATGACGCCGTTAGGATGTTGTTATAGTATTTCGCGATAAATGGGTAATCAGCTGCTGCTTTTAGAATATTTACCATGTTGTAATCAAAACTCCGTACAAAGTGTTGATGGTAGTTTGCTTTATAAAGCTGATGTTTAAACTGAAATCCATGTAATAATACACAAAAGTTGTTAGGTGGTTAATAAGAGGAGTTTTAGTAAAGGGAGGCAGCACAAGGTGTGAATCGATGTCTCAGTGCAATTATTTGATGGACGAGTGGGTGTGCGCCTGACCCTCGCCTACCAACAATTTATTACGTCTTCCCTGAAGAGAGATCGGAATGTGTTCCTAACGGGTATCAAGCCAAAAGGACGTAGTAGGGTTTGGAAGTGAACATTATATTTTCGGTAATGTTTGGAAACATGACAAATGTTGTTAGTTTTGACCCAGTCTGGAATCAACAGTAGCGACCGAGAGAATAAGGAAAAGAAGCGGTAGTTGAGCTCCAACCCACTCGGTGGTACCCAAAAACACGCCCGACGAAAAGTGCTTGGAGCCTTTTAGTGCATTAAATAACGCTCAAGGAGGTGCTGGCTAATCTACCTGGAAGAAATGAATAATGGGTGAGTCGTTAGAAAAACGCCAGGCATTCACTCTGTGCACTAATTTACATGACTAATCAAAGTTGCGCTGAGTTCGTATCAGGCCTTCTGCAGCAGGCGTGCACATGATCACGCGTACAGAACAGATAAGTAAGAAAACATGGTTACAGCCGGGGTCTTTACAGAAGCCACAGGATTGCTAGTCACTAGAATTGTGTGGAGTACACGGGAGAGGTATTTTTATTTTCATTTTCACTGTCGAGATAACGACAACTTCTGAAAACTCTCGGTCGTTTATGCCACGGAGGGGGGTTGACTTGAGGAACCCCACCCCGAGTCTCTGACTCAAAGTCTGACCTGCGAGACAACAGGATATAGGGTTTTCTTGGGGGACCCCATCCGGAGCTAATGACTCAAGAGTTTGACTCACTTGACAGTGAGGGGCTTGCCTAGCCCGGGGGCGCAGTGAATAAGACAACGGTGTCTCATTTTCAGCAATGCTGCGCGTAGTGGATGTACTCGAAGCTACATCGGGCGTTTGGGAGATACCAAATGTTTCTCGACCGTGTTGGATAATACGCCTGCAGCCACGGTCAACCGTTAAGCGATCGGAGTGCTCTTTGTTTGAGGGTACCTTTTCTAACCCCCTTCTTCCTGATACGGAAGACAGCAGTGCCGCAACTATAAATATAGTTCTGCTCTATGTTCATAGGATCGTGCATCTCTACCTAAGCACCCCTATGCGGCCAGTAGTGTGACATACAATCCTATGAGTGTAACTGGTTTTCGTCTGACCGCTCCCCTTCGGCCTGTCTGACAAGGTTGCACCTGGAAGGACCGGAGTCCTAGTCAGCATAGCCCGCCAGATAAAACAGTACACAAACCCAAACCACATTACCTTTTGTTCAGGCTCATGGCTGCTATGATGAGAATGATTTTAATTTTCGCAACTTTTCTGTGAAGAAATTTGGTGCCATCGTTAGCGATCGTTTAATATTTGTTGCCATTAACTATAGCTCGAAGGGGTACCAGGATGAATGGATGGATATTTAGATGTATGGATGAATGTGTTTGTGAGTAATGAATCCGCCTTTACCATTCTGGTGCGAGTGTCTGAACATTTGGCGGAAAATCTCAACGCGGCGGCAAGGCACCTTCAGAAGCCCGCAGCGAGCGGATTGGAGACAGCATGGGCGACCAGGTGTGTTGATTTTGTTAGGGTTTGTTGCATTATTTTGAGAT